>JBBPMQ010000200.1:0-35141 GCA_038090375.1 Boletus rubroflammeus | reverse complement strand
GAGCCAGGATCAAAACTGAGACGATGGTGAGTGTTATGCTGCACGTGCGACGGGCCAGCGTCAGCCTCTGCCCACGGGTTTGAGGCGTGCGTATCCGGTACGAGGGGATGCACCTCGAGTGGACTAGCCACCTCGTTGTTTTCGCCATTCACAGTGGTTCGAGAGCGTCGTGTGACCTTCTTCCGCAACATGCTGTAGCGGTTGCGGAGGCTGAGCACGATCCCATGGGTCGAGTCGAGAGGAACCCTCATCAAGCCATTGCGATGGCCGTTCACAAGCGTTTGTCCCCTTTTCAGCGGGAGCCAGGGTTCTGGGAGAACACCAGTAAACGCAGGATGCCCATAACGTCGTTTGCCAGTGCTGAAACCTCGGTTCAACGTGAGTTCACCTGCCAGGACCGAGAAATGACTTACTTCAGAACGCCATTGTACCAGTTTGCCATTGGCGGTTGTGACTACACCCCCCAAAAGTCAGAAGACGCGATGTCGAAAAAGAGGGCTCTCACGTAGTCCGTCCTTTCATCCTCAGGAGCAACGTACAACGTCTCGTCATTTTGCGCGTATCTCCTGCGGCTTAGGTTACTACAAGGACGCGTCAGTACTCGAAAAACGAAACGATTCCATCATACCTCTGCGACCAGGACACTGGGTGTCCTTCCCTCAATGTCACGATATCCGCGGCCTCTTCTCCCCTCTCTACCTCGCACACGGAACTGAGACATACCGCGTTACTCAATGGTCGGAAGGTCTTGTGAATGTACCAGGACCATGCAGCAGTCACCAGAACGAGCGGTACGAGAAGAGAGGACATGATGTAGCACTGCCGCAAGGTGAGGATACCAATCATGAAGATTTGGAAGATGATGATTCCCCAGATCAGCCGTACAAAGGTCAACGGCCAAGCTTGACCTTGCGATTCGTAAGGCTTGTAAAACACTGTAAACGCGGCTTTGTCTGATGATCATCAAAACGGGATACGTTGACTTACCGAATAAGAGCTTGTACTTGTAGACGATATATGCTACCCCAAAGTAGAGAGCACCGAAAATGACGATGAGTGGTTGTACTACACTGTATAGGATAGTGATGACGAAGATGAGGATTGCTTGGGGGTATACGACGCCATAATTTATCATTGGAGGAGCATTCAGTTCGGCAAATTCTACAAGATATTAGAGTTGTAGAGAAAAGGAGTAGAAACTGTACGTACCTCGGGGGGTTCGTGTCCAAAACATCCGGTGGATCATGCGAGGAATCAACACCCCGAGGTTGAGCAATTGCAAAGGCATGATGCCAAACCCTGATTCAACTATCAATTAATCGTATGATTACGAGAGTGGACAGCAACCTTGGAGAATAACATAAGACAGGAAGAAGTGCCTGAAAACAACGTTAGTAGCGAAGACAATTCTGGTTCCTTGCAACTCACTTTGCACGTCCTTGTTGCAATGCTTGTGCCAGCTTCTCGGGAATCTTGGCGGGTGAGTTCGCCAAATCCCTCACAAGCTGCCAATATGTGCTAGCCAAGAGGAAAATGAACACCACATTGACGAGCAGGAAGAGAAAGTATCTTGATTCGAATGAGCTTGATCAACTCTCCCATGTAGCCGGTAGTACTCACTTCTGCAGCAATGAGTACTCGATCAAACTACGGGCCCTGTAACCCTGAGCGTATGTCAAACCTAAGAGATATGGAGTCAATGGACACGGTCGTATGCTCTTCCCTTCCAACCTCACCTTCCAGAATGAACGGCAATAGAGCATTGAGCGTAATCATGGCAACGGAAGGAAGTGAGTTTTGCACTATAGCTCGAATTTTGTCGTTGCTGTCGATTATTCTTCCCAGCCAGGGCATCACTTTCTTGATTTCCTTGTAACTGAGTAAACTGGCAAGAGCAGTGATGGGGAATATCCAGAAGAACATCAACAACCCAACTGCTCCGAGTACCAGGAGTTCTCGACAAAGCAGTGATCCTGGAGTGTGTTCGATATTCGACCAGACAATGTCCCGTGGTTCCGGAGCTGGGTGAGTCTTTGTCTCCCATGAATCTGGCGAGTGCGCTGTTTGGACTGCGATTTGCTAGATGAAAGAAATATTGATACAACAACTGCGACAAACAAGAAACGATCTTACTGCACTGGACATTTTCTCGAAGGTGACAAAGGCAACATGGGTAGACTTGGTTTTCCCAATTCGCCGCCACCTCTTTACCTTTTCATCTGCTTCCTTGAACCTAGCCTCGAGGTACTCCAGCGCATCAACTTTTCGGGAAAACCATCCAAGACGAAGTGTAGGACGTCTGCGATGCGGGACCACAAACCTGCCGGGTTGACTCTCCAACACGGACGGTTCGGCGTCACTCGTCTGTGGGATCACGTTCTCCGAAGGATCGTAGGATTCGACGACACTAGGGTTGCCCACATACGTTGTCCATTCGTTCTCCAATTTCAAAAGTGCTTTCGTACGTTGATCCAAGAGAACTTGCAGCGTCCCGACCTCTCTACAAACTGAGACACTCTCTACGTTTAGTCCGATGTTCTCAAAATACTCGGCAAGTGCACGTTCCGAACGGAGATGGAGTGGTAGAGAGGTGATCATGACAGTGCGGCCGGGGATGGAATGCACCAGTTCGAGCGAGAACAGTTGGCGCGAGCGGATATAACGCTGATAATTCTTGTATAGGAAGCGGAGGGCGAGGCCGGTAAAGAGATACGTGAAGAGGAAGTGTACTGTGAGGTAGGAGTTCGCGTCGCTGATGAGGTCAAGCCAGTCGCGGTCGGTGGGATTTTTGTCGACACTAGAAGATGTCCATGTAGGCCAATCGCTGTCGTCGTCGTCAGAACCGCCGCCTATTCCGATATTGTGCTGATAAGAGTGAGCTGGATACGGGGCCAAGTGGTGTGCCACTACATACCGTCCAGTTGATGGGCATTAAGACCGTGATGGCAAAGAGAGAGCATAAAGAGAATAGATAGAAAGACGTCTTGAAAAACCCTAGTAGCTGTGAATGAGAGCTAAGGGGCTGCCTGATCGACCGGCAGGAGGGAGACTTACCACTGCGGCATCTAGGCCGACTATTTGCAGGATCGTGTACTCGGATGTCTTCAAGGTCGGCATGATCCAACCAAAGAACGCGGAGCGTGCGTGGGCTTCGTGAGGAGAAAAGCCTGCAAATCCAGGGTGAGTCTGGGAAAGGGGACAAGTGCCGTGCGAGTACCTTTCAGCATTGTGCGAGGCGCGAAGAGCAGTGGCCATCGGGGGCGACAGTAAGAAAATAGCAGAAATGAGAGAAAGCCGATAGATGATGCAAGTAATGTTTGTGTCGTGAACCAAGGACCTTCGAATTTGTCTGGCAGTGGGGGTGTGAGCATGTGGAGACCACGATGTTGAGAGACTCACAAGTTGGGGGTGAACCGGGTGGAAGTTCAGGATCATTATCGTCCACAACATGAGCCAGAAATTCCACAAGTCCAGCCATGGTGGTCATAAGTAATGGCAGCACTGCAGTGTCACGGCCTGCAAACGAGTCGATTGCCGAGTAACTCTACTACTGGCCACTTTCCAAAAGCCTGAGAGGTGCACGACTTGCACAAAATATGAAGAACACCGCAGGTATCTTTTTTTTTTTTTTTGTCCCCTCGTGACTCAAGTACTCGTGCCCATTGACAGCCAAAAGTGACGAATGGCTGCGGGTGATCGGTCGTGGTGCTTCCGCGTTCCGGCTTTCCGAGTTGGTCCAACTTAGGGAACGAAATGCAACTGCTATGTACATAAATCAAGCACCAAAACGTCAGAATGGACAGCGAAATCGTTCACTGGGGATTCCTTTGAAGGGACAGGATCCATGTAGCGTAGGAAGTTCTGTAATTCGCGTCGTTGGCGACAACATTGTTCAGGCCTCCAGCCTGGGGTCATAATGTTTGGCACTGCGAACCAGATCAGGACGACTTTTACCACACGGTTGGTTCCCTCGTTGAACTCACACGCCGAGCTTAAGCCCTATCAACAGGGATACCTTCTTGAATTCAAAGTTGAAACAAGTTGACGTGCCCGGCCGGTGTCACCCGTCGAGTCAGTAGAGTCTATATGACTTGAGACCCAACCACCACATACGATGCTCTTCGTCGTGCAGAAATGCACTTTTCAAAAGCATACACTCAGTTGCTCGTTACCCTTCCACCTGAACTCAGAAATAATGCCTTTGAATACCGCAAGGTGCGCGTCATTAAGATTGGCGATTCACTTGCTTCAGATCCTGAAACGCTCAACTTTCAGCTTAAAAAACTGATCAACCAAACCGTGTCCGAGCTCGACTCTCTGGGGCTTGGTCCTTCAGTCCTTCAGTCTTTGCACGAGCGCAGAAATCCAGGTGATGGTCTCGCGCATTTCGGGGAACAAGAACAGACTTCGGCTCTCACTGTGGACCCAGCAAGCGTGTTGGACGGATCAAGAACATGTGCCATCGTTTATGAGATCGCCTTGAACTCGTCTGTGCTCGAACCTAGACTTCGACTGTCGCCGTGTCAATACCCTTCTGATGTTGGGCACACTGTTTCAACAGCACAGCCTATCTATCGTGTCGATCTTCCCATTCCAGAACAATCACTAGGTCGTATCATGCGAGCACTACTTCATCCTCCCATGATGCTCGAAGAGGAAATGCTCTTGCAAGATAATTCGTACGCTTTTTGCTCTACTATGGTCGCATGTATAGCTGACCACCGTCGTCCAGTGACGATTTGATCATCCCTCTCCCGTCCGATACCGCGTTCTTTCAACTCCTAACGTCTACCCTGTCTGCCCTGTCTGCCCACTCGGACACTGTACACAATGCCTTCAATTCGACTCTTACTACACTTGCTGCGTTGATATCTTTGGCGGCTCGTCCGGCATCATCCTCTGCTCCTCGTTCATTCTCAGCTTATTCACTCACTGCCGATAATGCAATGTCCTTGCGCCCCGGCCTGGGAGGCAAGTCAGACCTGTACACCTGGCGCGAGATCTTCCGCCTCTACACCGAAGCAGAAGTCTTCGAGAGTGTCAGTCAGTCGACCCGGGGTGAAAGAAGTATCGAAGGGGTGGAGGAGCGACTCAAGTTGTTCGAACAACTCATCCAAGAGGGGAAAGCGTCTTTGGTCCTTCCCGGAAGCAGAGAAGGCCTGCACCTATTCTTGAGCTTGAATCGGTTCATTCTAGACGTGACAAAGGTACTTGGCGTTCCCAGGCATTTTGACTTGCTTCACGACGCCAACTCACGGACTGAAATACAGTTCCAACTTGCGAATTCGGAAGCGACTCGGAAGATTCTCAAGAAGCACGCTAAACGCACGACACTTCCGATTCCCTCCGATTTTCTGGAACGAGATGCGTCCGCACCCATGCCTTGCTCACGTAAAGCTACATTGATCACTCGTCCTTCGACATTTCTACCGAGGCTTCTCGTGCAAGCAATCGGCGAGGTTCTTTTACCCATCATACCCAACATCGACGATTATTCGTGCCTCATCTGTACCTCTATCGCATTCAAGCCAATCAGGCTCTACTGCGGCCATTTCTTCTGTGTCAGGTGATTACCTTTCACCGCCCATCCTTTCCCTGACACGCATATAACCGACCTCGTCGACCCAGATGTCTCGCAAAAATGCAGAAACGCGGAATGACGAATTGTCCATTATGTCGCGCACCAACGGTCGTGCAAGCAAACCCATGTAAGTACGCGCGCGCGCGCGCTCGTCGTGTCTTGCGTCGTTCCAACGCTCTGAATCAATCACGTAGCAAACGTCGATTATGGGCTGCTCAACTTCATGGCGGACTGGTTCCCGATCGAGTCTCGAGAAAAACTGCGTGCCAACGAACGAGAAGTGACTCGAGAACAACTGGAAGAGCTTGGTATCTCCGAGGCCCGTAGTTGTCGGATCATGTAACTATGTATGTAGGTTGTCGATCATTGATCAACGAGCCTGTCATGGAAACCCGACTCGAACCCAGATGAGGATGAGCTCGCGTCGCTGGCAGGTATGGACCTCAGATGAGTTGACGTCGCACGACGCGAATGATCTGGCAACCAGGCATGCTGCATTATTATTGGATGAATATCTTGCACTCTAGCATTTCTTGGGTACAAACAAGTAGGGCGTATGTATTGACGACTCATCTACTACCGTTGTGGTGGCTCTGCTCCTCGGACATTCACCCACGCATGGTGGTTCATTCTAACTTACGGGTCTAATGTCCCGTAATTGTAACAGGGAGCTCTAAACTCAAGTCCAGAGGGAGGGAGAGATGTACATGAACGACGACTCATCGCCGCACGTTGCTGATGAATTGAACACTGACAGCAGTTTACCGAGCATACAGCGCTCGCACGCACATTCCAATTGTTTGCGACGTACGGTTACTTGGACGATGTATCGATCGAGGCTCGCGGACGCCAGTTAGCTGTGACGAGGATACAATATTGCGATGATAGCTGTGTGAGACGAGGGAACGCTCTAGCACTTAGTACCACGCTAGCATCACCTCATCCGGTGTGCAAGCCCGCGCTGTCCACGGGTGTCATGTACTTCACCTGATTCTCCAAGTTCTTACGAGGAGGTCAGCCGCTCGTTCCGGAAAGATGCTATGGAATTGCGCACAAGCTTCAAGGGGTATGTTCACGTCACGACGAGGCATGTCATAGCATGCAGCTAATCCACTTCGCTGACGGCCTCTTCCATCATCTCTTCCTCCCAATTGCGCCTCATCGCATCCAGGAACTCCTGTACGCCATCACCCTCCATAAAAGACGAAAGGTTCATCAACGACAGACCGATGCGGTGGTCGGTGACACGGTCCTGGAAGAGGGAGACCGTCAAGCCCCGACCGACGTCAGGCAAACATTTAAACCAAACTACTTGCCTGGGCATAGTTGTACGTACGAATCTTCTCGCTACGATCGGCCGTCCGGATCAGATTCTGGCGGGTTGCACGACGCTCAGCGATTTCTCTGGTAATTTTCATGTCCATGAGCCGGGCCCGAAGGACTTGGAATGCACGGCGCTTGTTCTATCACATGAGAGACGCGTGAATACGAAACCGATCAAAAATGATTAGGAAGCAAAATCAAACCTGGTGTTGACTCCGCTCGTCCTGCATCGACACTGTGATACCCGTTGGCACGTGTGTCAAACGCACGGCCGACTCCGTTTTGTTGACATGCTAAGAAAACCGCATGTCAAGTGACGCTCGGCACCGAAACATCGTACAGACACGAACCTGTCCACCTGCACCACGCGAACGCATCACCTCAATCCGCACGTCTTCCATCTTGAACAGATTATCGTCCGCAGCGGGTTCAGCCTCTTCGCTGAGGGGAAGCACCTACGCCGAGTGAGAAATGAGACTGTCTCCCAATGTGAATTCAAACCTACGATGATCGCGACGGTACTGGTATGCACCCGTCCACTCGCTTCCGTCGCTGGAACGCGTTGTACGCGATGGACGCCCGTCTCCCATTGCAGCGCATCATACACGCCGTCCCCTTTGATCTCCATGATCGCATCTCGCATGCCTCCACTCATTACCTCCGTGCTCTGAATAACGTCCGCACGCCACCCTCGAGAGTGGGCGTAACGGACGTATACCCTCAATAGGTCCATCAGGAAAAGCGTCGCCTCTGAGCCCCCCACACCAGCCTTCAGCTCCAACAGCGCCGAAAACGACCGTGTCTGTGATGGCGGAACAAGCAGGGAAGGAAACGTCGTCGAAAGATACGTCGACAAGCTCTCGTTGAGCGTCGTGAACTCTTCTTCGGCCAAGGAACGCATGGTCGGATCTGGGTCCTTCAGGAGCGGGAGCGTATCTAGCAGGGACTACTGAGGTCGTTATGTACAATACACACATCTCGGCCCCCCGAAAGAATCCAACTGACCTCTCTCGTTTTCACCCAGGACGTCCACGCATCGTACAGAGGCTCCAACTCCTTGACGTGACGCGCGCGCGCAATGTCTTCTGGAGACGACATGGCTTCCGACATCTTCCTTGGAGGGGTGAGTCACAGCGAAATGTCTGTCTGTTTCTCGAGTGACTTGCCTTCGATAGCAACTCTTTTCTCGTCTCGATGCGCTTCCGTACAGCCCGAAGAATGCGTGCGC
Organism: Boletus rubroflammeus; assembly: GCA_038090375.1. Lineage (NCBI taxonomy): Eukaryota > Fungi > Basidiomycota > Agaricomycetes > Boletales > Boletaceae > Boletus > Boletus rubroflammeus. Next base: position 27,009 of record JBBPMQ010000200.1, on the reverse strand, counting down.
CGTCCTTTTCGAGTTGATTTATGGCATTCGCGCTGGGTAGAGTGGACTGGGTACGATTTGAATGTACGAACACATGCTGAGCCGAGCGTCTCAGTGGTCCATGTACCCGTAGCAAAATGCTCAACATTGAGTTGTGCAAGAGACGGAAGGATATAACATGGGACAATGCAAACCGCCGGATTGGGACGTCTGTTTATTTTCAAAGCCTTTGCCAAACAACGTCCGATTGATGCGTCGATCGATCAGATAGGTGAAAACTGTATGCACATACCGACTACCGAACATATAAAGTCTGTCTGTCCGTTAAATATGCGCCAAGTTTATACCACGAACGCGAAAAAAAAAAGTCCTGTATGTATATCATACATCACGCCATCGTCGCCCGCCGGCCGTGCATCACGTTTGAAAAGCTACTCCGAGACTTGCATCAAAAAAAGAAAGGTCCATTTCAGGTCAAAAGGTGATTTCGGTTACCCTGCTGGACGATCGACCGTGACCTTGGAAATGCCGTTTACTCGGGGCAGACAAGCGAGCGGACGAGACCGTGACGAGCAGCCGCGGCGAAACGACCCACGTGGGCGTGAACGTCGCCAGTACAGGTAACGCGACGCGTGCGCGCATAGCTGCACCACCCGTTCGATATACATGTCAGCACCAAGATAGAATAACACACCCTGTGGGCGTTGGGTGACGTACCAGACAGGAAATGCGTCGCGAAACACGACAGATGCTGGCAGACGGTGGACAAGGCTTTGTGCGACGTGCGTCATTAACATTTTCTGGGACTCGGAATGGCGTCCAAGGGGTCAAACATACCTGGACCTGGCTGGTCGATGTGTTGAAACAGGGTGGTCACGACAACGACGGCCCAGAACGTGAGCGAGTGAAGAACACCCTTTACGATCAACTCCCAAGAGTGGGGTGCATTGACTATTTGGATGTCAGAACATGGAGGACGAGACCATGATGGCACGTACGGATCGCCCTCAAAAGGACACTTGTATAGTCGTCCGTTTCGACGGCCGCATCACGGTTGAATAGGCGAGGCGTATCAATTGGTTGTGGTGGACTGCTGCGACGGAGTACACGGGACGTGAACCGGCTTGACAGCTCTCTGTCAATGGCCAGTAGAGACTCAAAAACGATAGTAATGGATACGAGACAAAGAGCGACAAGGAAAACACGAGCGTGGATGGAACAAGACATCGAGGCAACTGACAGACACCACTTTTACATTCGAAAAACCACTTCCATTATTACGAGCGGTCAGGGCTTCGGTTCACGGCATGCAAATTTGGCGATCGATTCAGCCAAGTATACAGAAAGACGATGGAGACCTAAATGACAGATGTGAGTCAACAATACACATTATCAAGATGTCTACTACCAATCCGGGAGAGTCGACGTGGCCGATCACTTCAACTACATATACAAAAAAGTCGGCGGAGACCTGGATAGGACATTGCATCGAGACAACGCTCGCCAACGTACGTCTGGTATGTCGCTTGTCACAAACGCGGGGGAACTTGAAGCACGGGAAGAACGGTTAGTTGCAAGGGCGAATACTTTACCAAGCGTACCTACTCGACAGCGCTCGAAAACCACCGCGACACGGTTTTATTTCCTCGGCAAGAAGTCTGGCATGTCCGCATCGAACCTACAGCACATCGGAATCCAGAACATGGATCGTGCATGAGAGAAACGCACCAAACCCAGTCCTCTTTGGATACTTGCCCGTGGCTATATTTTCCTTGCTGATGGGCCCAGTATCTTATGGTCAACGACAACGCCTCGTCTGGGATCGCATAGTTGTATCGAAAGAGTGTCGTCTGCAGCGGATAAGAGTGGCATGCATAGCCATTGAGTTCACACCCCTTGGCTAACCTCAACTTCCACCCATTGAGGAGGACAGGATCAAACGTCAGGGGGGCTGAAGCGGGGCTCAAGGGGGGGCGCTCCTTGACGCCGGTCTGATTCAATGGCAACATCCACGTGTCGATATCGCTGACCCATCGCACTTGGTCCAAAAAGAAAGGTGGGTTCGTTGGACGCGCCATTTCGTGGGGGGTGGGCATGAAATAGATTCGCCAACCACGCTGAACGTACTTTCCAATGGCTCTCGGGGAAGATCGCGCGGATGGCATACCGAGGGAGCTCCGCTCTTCGAAAGTCGCGACGGGATAGAGAGAATACGCGGCGTCGGACGTGATGAAGTTCATGACACACGCTAGGGAATACACAAGAGCTCAATGCACGGAAAAAACAATCGAAACCGAGGAGGACGTACTGGAATGGAATTCGAGGATGACTTCTAATGGAGACGAAGCCGCTTCAATGATCTGGATTGTCAGACGATCCTGGTTTATCCCAGTTTTGATAAAGGTCCAAACCGCATTGATCCCTGTCAAGGGATACCGTTCGGTCGTACCCACCGCGACACGCGGCTCAGTGCCGTCCCAGTCGGTCTTGATTGCGACCTTCCAATCTTGCTCCTCATCTTCGCGAGCGGTGAATTGATAGCCTTCGACTTGTACAAGAAACCAGGCAACCTCGAACGAGTGCCCGGGATGGGTGTAGAGGTCGAGGTCAGCGTCGGGGTAGAAGGTCCTGTCAAGGAACTGAAGGGCATTAGAACCAGAGACAAGTGTGTTGGTTTTGGCCTGGAGAGAGCGAAACGCGAGAGGGTCGTTGAAGAATCGCGAGAAGTGGCGGTTGATGTTGAAAGCTCGGCTTTTGAACTCGGCTACGGCCAAGTAGGCAGCACGACAGGTCAGAGCTAATCGGACGAGCGAACAGGGCGACAAGCAAGAGAATACAAGGTCATAGACTGGCGCACGAGCAAACAACCTTGCATAGAGCGGGTCGTCGACGTCCATGGCGTGCATCACAAAGTACACTGGTCGGTTTGTAAAAATCACCTTGCTGCAAGCAAGGTCATATGATGCGCAACTATTCTGCTAAACGTAAACACGACCAAACAAGCTTCGTTGGCCCAAGTACAATACATGTCCTCATATCTCGAGCCCCGCATAAATTGCTTCAACTTCCCCTGTACAATAGATGCTCTCATCTAAATCCGGTTCCCAATGAAAATTATCACACACCGGCCGGCATCTGCTCGTTCCAGCAAGGTCCAAGTCGGTAGATTTCTATCATTTTTGGGGTCAATTGGTGTCAGATATTTGATTTTTGCGATCCGAAGTGTAATAGGAGGAGAATTCTCCCCATTTCAAGTCACTATTGACTCTTGTCTATTGTATGTTGGATACGGATGAATGAATTGACAGATCATGTCCTTTGCACTGTTTTCAAGGTACTTTTGTAGCTTAGATCTTGGCTACAGGCATGCTGGTGATGCTATATCATGTGAGCGGATCTTGTCATTTTATCACAGCCCCGCATATTCAAAGAGCAGATACAGGCCGAGAAGATGGCAGTAGCTGTGATGGTGGCACTGATCAGGCGAAGATGACAGTGGGAAGTGCAGTCATGTTGAACTTGAAGATATCGGCCAGAAATTAACGCGATCAAGAGGTTGATATACTGTACCTCTTTAATGGGTCCAGTGCAAACGATGGAACCGTTCAAACATAATATATTTGTAGCCACGACTACATAACTTCATTGATGATATTCGTATTTTTTCAAGACAGGGTTTAGGTATATTTGAATGGTACTACAACCTCTGATCTTGTAGTATGCGAGCCCATGCAAATTTACAGGTGCAAATATTGGCGGTGGATGACCGTAAACCAATTTACACAAAAACGCAACAACAAAAAAAAAGCTGCAATCAATCTCGCATCCAGTGCCTGTTCCTTGATGCAAATCATGCCAACGAACAAAGATGAAACGCCACAGGACAATGAATTGATATATTTCCTCGTATGCACAGCGCAACATACCAGAATTACGACCACATACGATGCAACACAATGGATGAAACCCGTCCCGACAGGGTAAAAATGTTTGGGTATGGTAACAAGAAATGTCGGCGCAGACAGCCGTAGAACAAAAAGAAAGGCCAACTAGAACGATATTTTGAAGGGCCAAAAAAGCAACAAAGGGCTGACGAAGTGAGGGCAAAAGACAAGACCGGCCTGTATTGGCCCACACGCATCCAAGCTTGTTTACAGGCTATACGACAAACGGGATGAGTCTTGATCAAATCTAGTTGCACCAGGGAAGACTAGTAGTGGCAGGATACGCGGAGGTGGGGATGACTGTAGCAGGCATAGTGCCGGAAGGCACGGCCGGAACCTGGACGGTGGAGGAGGTGCAGATGACCTGTTGATAACAAACATCAGAGCCATGTTCACAAAGGGGACGAAGAAAAAAACTAACCTCTCCAACGTACAAGTTGCTGCATTGCGGGTCCAGCTGAGGGTTGTTGTAGTATAAAGTAGTGGTGTTGATGCCATGAGCATAGGCAACTTGGTCGCAGGTATCATTGAACTCCACAACGTAAGTGTCGGTGCAGTCCTCGCCAACCCAGCCTAGACAGATGCTTTCGCCTGGCATGAGGTTGGTGCAAGCGGTGTCGATGATGCCATAGTTGACGACCGCAAGTTGGTAACTGGAGGGGATGAATGAGTGGATTCGAAAAAAAAAAAAAAAAAAGGGAGGAAAAAAACGCACGTCGAGACGTTGTGTGCAGCAGAGATGCTGTCGCAAAAATCGCCCGATTGAACGGTGTAGGAGCGAGAGCAGGACTGAGCGGAGACGACTGTGGAAGGGCAACGTAAGCGTGCTAGGGTCGCGATGGAAGCGGGGGAATGACGTGCATTGGACGACCAAGGGAACTGCGAGGAGGATGGCAAGTGCGTTGGCGAACATGATGACTTGAGCAAAAAAAAAAGAGTGGAACTTGAGCAAAAGAGGGACACTCGAAAGAGGGAGGGGGAGAAAAAGGCAAATTTCAAACGGTCGCCAGCGAGTCTCCTACATTTATCTACTCGAGACAAGTTGGTTACGGGTGTTATTTAAATTACATAATTATACATAGCATTTACCACGTGATCAATGCTCATCTCGGTTGACCGCACGCAACTTTCACCGGGTCGGACTCGGATGTCCCCTCCGATGCCCAAATATATGGCTGAGCGATGCCCGAAGCGCGTCATACGCCGCTTGGTGCGGTGCAGGCTGTATCGAGTCGATCGTGTGCAGATTGATCATCCCATGCACCGGCGAAAACCCGTACGTCGAATCTCTGATGCGGCCCTCGTCAGTCGTGTTCCGTCCCAGAGTCGCACCCACCTACATTTCCCACTCCCCGAGCCCACCACTCACACGTGTCGTCCCATACACGCGCAGTCCCACAGACACGCTCTTTTCCCGCTTACGAGATCGCGAGGCACCGGCAGGACTCGCTTGCGAACCCTCGATCGACGGCGTGTGAACCGCCAGCTTCCGCATCTCGACGCGCAAGTCAGAGTAGAGCGTCTTCATCGTATGGCGAATGAAGACGGACGACGTCATGTACAAGGCAAGTCCTGATGGCACGTTCAGGTCTCTTGCGCGGAGATACACGGGAGATACCCACCTTCAAGCGACAGTGTTCGTGGGAAAGGAGGCGGCAAGGCAACAGGCGGAGTGTACGTCAAGCGAATGGTCGGACTATAGATACTCTCAACATCCCCGCTTTCAGAGGCAGGAACGGCGATAATATCCGCTCTTGTCGGATCGACGTTGGCGACTAGACCAACTCGAAAGAAGTCTGGAAGCGTCTTCTCAAGGATGTAGATCGCGCGTCCTTGAGCGCGTGAGCCATGTGCAGCGAACAACAGGGGGATCCAACCAATTGGGCTACGCGTCGTATCAGAGCATCTCGTGAACAGATGCAGTCCGAACCCTACCAGTTCGAATCTCCCACTCTAGATCAGAGATCTCTTCCGGTGGGTCGGGTTCAGTGTGGTTGGGAGTAAACATGGAGAGCGGTGGTCCGTTGGACAGCGAAACGTGGGGTGCGGCATGAGGGCGGGTAAAGAGTGGTGGTTCGGTGAAATGACGTCTGGCATGCTCGTGCAACGTATACGGATATGTCAATACACGGGTTTTCAAGAACAAAGAAAGGTTCCTCCGCAATGCAAAGGACGTGGCTGGCAATTTGAGAGGCTGCATGACTGGAGAAGAGAAGACGGAGATGCGGCGAGCGGTGAGGTTGGATGCCACTTTGAGATTGTTTGGCAAAGGCTTTAGAAACAAACAAACGCCGTGCGAACCGCCACGTTACTGCCAGCTAGACTTCCTCGAGGTAGCCCTGTACGATGAGATGTTCAATGTCTGCCCGCCTGACCATAAATCTCTGCCCCTTTTGAAAGTCGATGCTTCCTAGCTCTGTCTGAATCACCCCGCAATCTCTCACCACCCGTACCAACACGTGCAGATCCTTTGGTGGATGGGTTATGCTGGCAGTGATGTCCAGCTCGTTTGAAAAACCAGCACGATAGTCCATCACCGATGCACTGTATTCGCGGAGAAAGTCGACTTCATGAGGGGACAGTTTGCTGCGAATGTCGGGATTGCTGAAGAGATGTGGCAAGGCGCCACCGACGGCCCAGTACATGTCGCGGAGACGGTCGAGCCTGTGCTTGTGGTATGCGAGCAGACAGCGCTTGTTGCGTAGAATCGCGGTCTGGTGGGTGAGCATCGCGGGGGTGACCTCTGGCGTATCGGCGAGCTTGTCGAGCTCGCGCTGTTCTCTGATGATGGATCGGACGAGCTCGCCGTTGTATTTGAGGAGCATGTCGTTTGCTGTCGAGCGACGGGATTCGAGGACGAGCTGCGTTGCGAGATCGCCGTACTGACGCGTCTCCGCCATGGTGAGAGAGCAACCTCTTTCACCACGATCATGGCCTCTCAAGACTCCCAGGACATCGAGACCGCCACGACCGCGATACAGTGCGCGCCCGTCCACGCTCCCCCTCCCCCGTCTCGCGCTGACTCGCTCATCCAAGGGCCCAGCCAGATAATAAAACAAGACGATACGATCGTCAGTTGCGGTACGTCCGACTCGTTCCACAGCGCGCACCGCGACCGTCCCCCTCAACCCGTCCCCTTCCTTCCAGCCTCTGGGCAGCGAGTGGCCAGTCCGCCCTCGAATCCGCTCGCGTGCTCGTCATCTCTGGCCATGCTACATCCACCTCCATTCTAAAAAATCTCGTCCTCCCCGGCATCGGCCACTTCACCATCCTCGACCACGAGCCCGTCTCCCATGCCGACGCAGGAAACAACTTCTTCCTCGAGGGGCTCGACAGCATCGGAAAGAACAGAGCAACAGAAGCCGTCCGGTCACTCGCCGAGCTCAACGATGGCGCCGAGGGGGTCGCCGACACCAGAACGCTCTCTGCCGTACTCGACACGAACCCCGAGTGGCTGACTTCCTTCACCATCATCATCGCGCACAACCTCAACAACGTGCTCCTCGAGAGGTTATCTTCCTTCCTGTGGAGTGATCCCTCCCGTCCCCCTCTCGTCGTCGTTCGCTCCGCCGGATTCCTGGCCGACTTCTTCATCCAGTTCCACGAACACACCAGTGAGCATATGCATTTTGCGATCGCAGTATTCGACAAGTGGACTGAGCACGTCCAGTCATCGAGAGTCATTCCGAAACTGCCCCGTCACTTCGCATCGACAAGCCATTCCCAGCACTCCGCAATCATGCCTTAGCCCTCGACTTTGACTCATTGGACCCAACGGAGCACGGTCACGTCCCATACGTCGTCATTCTCGTCCGCGTCCTAGAAGACTGGAAGAAATCTGTGCGTCCATCCTCGCGCTCCCTCTTTTTTTCCCCCATGCACTTCGAACCTCAGACGCAACCCACATCAGCACGACGGAAACCCGCCTAAAACATACGCCGAGCGGCAAGAATTCAAGAAACACATCCTCGCGATGAAAGTCAAGTCCGACGAAGAAAACTTTGACGAAGCCGAAGCTCAAGCGTACCGTTGTTGGACCGAGACCAAGGTGCGCCTCCGATGACCGTTCCTCATCCTCGCCCCCGAGAACAACCATGGCCAGGTTCCCTCCGAGATCGCCACACTGTTCGAGGATCCCGCCATAGCACCCGAAGCAGCCCTCCGTCAGAATCCGTCCCCGTTCTTCCATCTCCTTGCCACACTCAAGGAATTCACCGATCAATCCGAGACGCACACCCTCCCGCTAACGTCTACCCTTCCCGATATGAAATCCGACACCGCCAATTATATCCATCTCCAAAAACTCTACAAGACACGTGCGGAGGAGGAGAAACAAGCTTTCAAGAGCCATCTCCGTGCCCCCGTGGACGACGCCCTTGTCGACCTCTTCGTCAAGAACGCACACGCGCTGCAGGTTCTCAGAGGTAAACAGTGGGGGGTGTTTGATCAGGATAAGGCCACGTTGGGTGCGTGTATGCCATCAGCTGATCCGCGAACGTGCGGTTTGACGCGTGATGCATTCGCAGCGGATGCGCTGGTCTCATATCCCAAGGAAATGTCCACCCACCTGGCCTTGTCCGCCTTGTTCGCTCTGGAAGGAAACTGTTCAGGGTCGCCTCCAACCATCGAACGCCTTCGCCAACAGGTGCAAACCATCGTAGGCGATGGCGTCGAACTGCCCGAGGCGCTCGACGAAGCCACCGGAGAGCTGTAAGCACCCTTACTCGCATCGTCCTGATGACCCTCCATGGTACTTATCTGACAACCCTCACCTCGTTCAGTGCTCGGGCGCCTTCTGCAGAGCTTCCCAATACCGCAGCCTTCCTCGGAGGCATGGTCGCACAAGAAACCATCAAGATGATCACGAAACAATACATCCCCGTCAAAGGTTTCTGCGTCATCGACCTCGTCGACACTTGGACGGGCGTGATCGGCGCATAAGAAGTTAATATAGCATACTAGGAAGCATCTACCTCATCTGGGTGGGTGCATGTGCCTCCCCCTTGTATACATTATGGTGCAACACGTACTTTCCAGCATGCATTCTATCCAAAGAAGGGTTCTCCTTTTTTAGAGTTTCGCTCTCACTTTCTGTTTGGATGAGATGATGTCCGCTGCGCGGTGCGCGAGGCTGTCGTGCTTGGTCGGGTAAGACACGAGGTAAACGAGTTACCCATAGAGCGTCACTTGAGGGTGGGTTGTGACACGGGTCATAGCTTCGAGCGTGCACTTGCGATGTGAAAAGATACTCGCATCCGCCTATAACACGACGCGCTCAAATGATCACCGCGAGATGGGCGGCACGTTTCAAAAGACGCTCACCACCCCAAATTCGCGATCCCATAGACCTACTTGAACAAAAAATCAAGACGACGTGCGCACGTTCGCCGTTCCGACGTCATCAAAACAGCCGTCAAACGCACCTTTGAGTTCATCATCCACCCACCACGCCGTTCGGCCCACCTCGGGAGCAAAGCACTCTTGACCATGGAACGGGTGTAGTCCCGAAGCTGATCGTCGGACCAAGTCGGGTGATCTTGGCCACGAGCTCTCCCAAGACGCCCGTCTGCATGACCCTGAAAGCATACTTGCATGGCCTCGAGGAGGATCATCATACCTAGTCCATCCGAGTCAATCAGCGTTAAACCTAAGTTGAAAGCCAGACGGGAAACGGGAAACGGACTAATGTCCCCAGGTGAATCGAGCGTCGCTGGATCGATCTCCGGCGGATCAAAGATCGAAGCCGAGGTAGAATGGACCTACATATCGATCGCAGTTCTTGTGTCAACGAACGTTCAGGGAAACGAACAGAGGTCGTGATTCACCGTCCCGCGACTCCATGCACGTTGGAGGATGACAGACATCGTGTAGTGAATGCTTTGCGTTCTCCCTCGTGCAACCCACGTGCGTGCGTGTATGCTAACCATAATGCAACCACGAGGCCATATTGTTCTTGGGAGACGTAGATAGGAAGAGAATGATTTCCAACTGGGCAACGGCATCATTTTCGAGCCAGGCTCTTTGCCGATCATACCAACTGCTTATACGGCGAGTTCTTCATTTCCGGTGCTTGCAAGGCTCTGTCCAACGTTGCGAGCATACGCTTCATCTTGTCCGCGGGAATGAACGCTAAGGTAGGGATGAAAGCCAGGGTGGAGAGCGTGCTTCTGAGCACGCCTCGCCGTGTCTCCCTATATTCCTGAAGACGTTCCTGGAAAAATCTTTCCGATGACAAGTCGTCCACAGTCGTGTGGTGTCAGAAAAGCTCCGCGCCCAACGTCACCGTAAAGCGATCCTGTGCAAAAAATTAATCATCATCAACAAAAGGTGACATCCATCTACCTGTAAATTCTCTCCGATACCAGGCAGAGCAACCTCGAGGGATAACCCGATTGGATTCCCAAGGCCTGAAACCCCGTCAGAGTGGTCTACGCCACAGAACTCGACACCCAGGGCACATTGAACCCCATCCTTGCTATCCAACATAGGTTCCTGTGAGACTGACAATGTTCAGTTAGTTGACTAGAGACACGGTCGTAATATGCCTGGCGCAATTGTTTTCTTAGTGACCGGTCGCGTCTCTTGTTGGTACCGTAACTGGCATAACGAGTAGCAACCAAAGTGAATCTGCATTATGGTCTTCGCATAGTCTGAAACGGCGGTGTCCACGCCTCCGTGGCGTTAACAGCATCTCGGATCGTGTTCCAGTCCCCAGCCTGGAAGCGGTGGCACGACGTGGCCATTCCTCGCATTCCTCACCTGCGATTCCCAGTTTCTCCCAGTCTCTATATCATCTGATATGGGTTATCAATCCTTTCGAGAAAGGTTGGGCACGAACCGTTGAATTCTATTCTCGAACCCCTGATTTTTGTTTTTATCATCGTGAAAAGCACCTCGATTAGGAGAAACGAAAGGCTGACCTCGTGTGGGCCATGTAGTTCAAGACAGACGAGCCAGACAGACGAGCCACCGAGCACTTTACCTCGAGGGACCGGGATTCTGTGGTTCTTGGCCAGAGTCTGAGGCTCGGTGAGGAACGAACAAAGACGCGGGTTCGTCGCACTACCTACCTGTCATCGCTCGCTCAGCTTCCTCTGGACGGAAAAAAAACATTGGTACCTATCGCCAGGTAGTGGTTCCGCCCCCTCGATGAATGTCTGTATTCGTCAAACGTTCACAAGGACACCCGAATCATTAAGACCAATGACGATATAGTCAAACGTAAGTTGTCGCGCAAACGCAACCGCAGCTTCCATGACCGATCAAAGGGGCAAAAATCACGACACCTTGGTATGTACTTATATCATCATAGTGGCTGCCCCAGTGATGGCGGCGGGCCGCTCAGGCTCCCTGAGGGAGGACGGGTTCCCCAGGCGATAGTCGGGTGTCAACTGACGCGATATCATCATTTGGTGGGAGTACAAGGATGGTGCAAGATCGACCAACGAAACCGATGGTGCCACTTTATGGCATGTGTGAACAACACCTCTGAGAATCTTGTCCTGTCGAACATCGAGGACACGGTACTGACGGCGAGTGGCGCTGGGTAAAAAAAAATTGGTGTCTCAGGCTAGGAACTCGACGTGAGTCATGTCGAGGACGCCTGAATATATTTTAGTTGTATTCCACGTAGCCGAGCCCTGATGGGCCTTCGAATGACGATGATAGAGACCATGAATGCATCCTTGGTCGTCGTAGGGAGTATGTACATGGTAGGAATCCGCAAGTCCTGTGGCAGTGACGATGTTGTACAACGCCATCTTCATTTACCACTCTCGAGTCTACTAACACCCGGCCAAGCCAAGTACATACATACTACTACAAGTCAAATGCAGAGCGATAACTCAGGTATCCCCAAGTTCACATCCTCGTCTCGATTTTGACCCGACCTCGACGCAGAATACAAGGAAGCGTTCGCGCTCTTTGACAAGAAAGGCACGGGTGCCGTCCCAAGGGAGACCCTGGGCGATCTCCTCCGCGCACTAGGCCAGAACCCAACGCAAGCCGAGGTTGCTGACCTCGTCGCTTCTGCGCCGCGAGAAGTGGACTACAAGACCTTCTTGACGGTCCTCAATCGACCTGACGGTTTCAAGCCCGCAGGAACACCAGGTGGGGTTCTTGTGCAGGGATCGGGGGGAAAGGTTGGCTAACGCTTGGTACAGAGGAGTTCATTCGGGGGTTCCAGGTGTTTGATAAAGAGGGAAATGGCTTCATTGGTGCCGGAGAGCTCAGATATGTGCTAACTCAACTCGGGGAGAAGATGACGGACGAGGAGGTTGATGAATTGCTCAAGGGGGTACAGATTGCAAGGTACGTCGTGACATCATCCCATTGACTCGCTCTGACATTCCTTGCAGCGATGGCAATATCAATTATGAATCTTTTGTCCGCACTATCCTAAGTCAATAGATCAAATCTCGGACACTATCCCTTAACCCGGCACATTTACTCTTGACCAATAGGAAGACGATCGTTCCTACTGTTCTTCCTACTCTTACAAGATTGCTTGAATGTACATGCCCCCTAGGAATATCTACGACTCGGATCCCAGATCGTAATCACCTTGTGCAATATCAAACTCTACTCACTCAACTTAGGTATGAACGATCAATCCACTTTAAGCAACTAGGGACCACGTGTGGCGTCTTGCATATCCATTTCATGATGCGTTATTCGACCATGACAACACCCATGGCATCTCACACTCAACCGAACAAGTGAGCTATGGCAAATGACACTGTCGAATTGCATTGAACTTTTCGCCAAAGGTGTCTGTGCCCGTTGAGGGCCTAAAGAGTTCGTCCCGAGACGACTACAGACGTAAGATAATACATGCGTATGCGATGCGTGTGGTTGCGAGCGTGCGCCAAATACAACTCGAGTTGACATCCTGCCGTTGCGTATCAAGTAGGGTGTTTCTCACAGGACTGTGAATATACGAACGCGGAATGGTGGTCGACATAGCTTCTCTCCATCAGGCAGCCACCCTGAACTCGAGCACCGCAGACTCGGCAAGATCATACACCTTCTCCAACCGCAGGCCAGCTGCAGACCTGTAAAAGTACGTTGTCGGCAATGCTGGACCAAACACGAAAAAAACGAGGCCAACTATTCACCCCAAGGCAATCGAATCATCCAACGTCCTCTCCTTCGCGTTATGCACAAACCACATGTTCAGGTCTTGTTGATACATCCGGTTGCTCCCGTTCCCAAAGTTAGGCAACAATGGTTCGGGTGCAACATCTGCGCCAAATGACTTCGCGTTGGGATTACGGCAGGCAGGGGTCAAGACGTAGTCGTCTATTTGCAGCGAAGGGGATTAGGATGTCAAGTCGAATAGGTAATCGGTGCGGAAAGGACAGTGAAGAAAGCGGGACGTACGGATCAGCAACCGACTATGGGGAGCCATAGCCTTTCTCATGTTCCTCATGATAATCGCAGCCTCCGCGTCAGGCCAGTCGTGAATGATATTACGGAGCTAAATGAACATCAAAACCAAAATCCGAACGATCCGAACGAAAAGCAAGAGAACCAACACATACATAGTACACGTCTAGGCCCTTGACAGGAGCTTCTTCGAAGAAGTTGATAGGAATGAGTTCAACCTGGTTGTTTTGCAGTGCCTCAGGCGCGTCCTTGGCCCAGATCTATGTTATAACAAAGTTAGCTCTTCGTAGTTGTCACATGGACGTGAGGACATTCGTCTTGCGACGCACAGACAAGCTGATTTAAGACAAAAATATATGTGCTTACGTCTTTGGCCTGAGCCAAAACCTCGGGCAAGTCTTGATTAATGATCCTCAAGTGCGGGTACTTTTTTGAAAGAGGCACAGAAACTGTCCCAAGACTAGCGCCAACATCGCAAACACTCTTCACTTCATTCCATGGATAGTCTGTGGAATGATGATGTTGACGGCCAAGAGGAAACCAAGGGACTATTCACTTACGGTGCAAAACCGAGAGGGAGCCCATGATATAGCTAAGCCCGATCATAGCACGGTGATAGTTCTACTCGAGTATATGAGACCCTGATCCATAAAATGATGAGTAAACCTCTTACTTCGCGTCTTTCAGCCTGAAAATACCACAAGGTCAGCAAACATACACCACACCTGAAACGACTAAAAATCATCCAAAGGAATCGACTTACATCCTGCTTCATCCAATCGAACCAACCACCCTTGAAACCATTCTGATTGAGTGCATAGATAACGGGGGCCTTTTCCGGATCGTAACTTGTCGCATACTCTGGTTCTGTCATCGATTCGTACAATACAACTGCACCCTTGGAGACATCCTCGGCCTCGATACGCGAGAGAGCGCCTGGGTTGGAACTCGAGAGTGTAACAAGTGAGATACGGTTGTTGGCAAATATATTGGGCTCGACTGGGATCGGATATGAGTTGCGAGGTATGGGATATGGGCGCGCTAGGCGGAGAACAAAGAAAAATCCTTACTTTCAGTGAAGCATCCCTTGGTCGCAAGGAGACGAAGCATGCGAGCAAGTTTCCCCTTCTCTAAATTGACCAGCTTGGCAAGCTCATCGACATGAAGACCCTTTGGATACTTCTCCAGTACATCCGCCACTTTTGTACGAAGAACGACGCCCACACATGCCCATTCGAAAGACATTGCAAACTTTGATGGTGTAAAGACCGCTCAGCCATTCCCTCCGTCGAAACTTCTCCGACACACAACTCACATTCTGAAGAGTGTGCTGAGGTGGTGCCAGCGAAGCACATAGCTGCTGACAGGCACCCTCGAGTAGTCTCACAGCTTTCTTCAGCGCCACGGTATCGATTGCGAAATCAATGGGGTGATATGTCTTCGAGTGGATCGTAGGGACTTCGTTACCGCCTCTCTTGTACTCGGCGATGGCTTGGCGGGCTGACGTGTTGATTATCTCGAGGAGAGCTTCAAGCTGGGCTTCAGCTGACATCGTTAAAGTCGATCAAGGGGGAGCAGGTGGAAGAGAGGATAAATTGAAAGGCACTCCGAAGTCTACCTTTAAGTCCCAGACTGATAAACCAGCCGAGGTCATGCGTAAACCTGCTGTCCTGATGGAGCATAACACCAGGCAACATGCGAAAATTCGGGGACGAGATGAGACATCCGAGCTGATGGCCCTAGTGATGCGACGAACAAGGGGATTCGAGTCTGGATGAATATGCCTGAACTCCCAGGGGTGGGAATGAGAACCTGTAGATAATGAGAGAACGGAACAATACTTGTCCTGATTCGATGATTTTGTCTCATGGGAAGCAACTCTGTGGACGTGAATGGGAGTAACCGAGCTAGGCTAATCTCGGAAGTTTTACCTCGAGAATTGACCCCGACGAAACCTCATTTGTGGGTTCTAGATAACGGAATCTCCTGGATTCCGTGGCAGAATATTCCACTAAAGACCACTCTTTGCTGATTGCTTGTTTGGTGTAACACCTAGTGAACAAGTTCAGGTATTGGTTATAGCAATGTTAAAACCTGGATTGAAGGTGTGAAGTGTACAGTCAGCACATGACAGAGTCATCACACAAGCCAACTCACACATCTTATGAATCTGTCAACCACTCACCTCGGCATCTATGACAACAAAACTCAATGATGCTCTAAATCGACCATGGAAAAGCCACACATATGATACTCCACATTCATTTTATTGATGGAAGGATATGATAGGTGATACCCGGCACTACAAACTCGCTCTGCACCAAAAGGGTTACCTAGGGTAGAGGAAGACCAACTTAGTGAGCGCCAAGGGCAACATTGAGTCCAGTGACGAGACACAACAGGAGCTCAACAACACCGCACACAAGGGCAATCACAGGACCAAGGACGCCGGTGACAGAAGCATTGACGAATATCTGGAGGCACCCCACAAGGTCGGTGATGGCATGCCTTAAAGATAGAATTGTCAGTCCACAGTAGGGTTGTCAATGGCAATAGCAACAACATACAGCAAGTTGCAGATGACATCCTGGATCGTACCAACAGCATCCGCACCGAGAGTGAGAACGATCTTGACCAATGTGTTCAAAACCGTGAGAACGAGCTGAAATTAAACGAAATATTTAGAAGCAGAATAAAACTCGAACTCAAAGCACTTACAGTCAAGCTGGCGTAGATGGTTACGCAGAGACTGGTGAGGTCAAGGTCAGTCAAATCGACCGTGGCAGCGGCCTTGAGTTGATCAACACAGGTCGATACAACAGCCGTGATCTGGACCGAAATGCCAGAGACAGCGTCGGGGGTGCAGGAGTCACCCTTCAGGCCCGCTATACATTTGATAAACAACGTGGAACAATAACACAAGGAGCAAAAACATACTCAGTTGGTCGCTCAGAGGCCCGATGTGAACGGTTGCATTGGCGATGATGGCGATTATAGGTTGAAGAGCAGCATCATTGCCGTTACCACCCGTAGGGTTGGAGACACAAGAAGGGTCCGCAGGGGTGGAGGTGGGTGCGGCAGCGACAAAACTGGCGGCGGCCAAGAGGATAGCAGGGATAAAGGAAAGGATGCGCATTGTGAACGAGTTTGAAAAGAGTGACGGGTGTCAGAAGACTGGAGTGAACAGATGAAGAAGACGAGACGGAACTCTGAGGAAAGAGAAACAGTTTGGGTGTGGCTTTTATACACCAGGCAGCACGTAAGGGTACGAACTCCGATATGGATCTGGGTCACCCACCCTGACGGTGACTGTTAAACGAAAACATAAATAACGACAAGTCTGACGTTTGGAACTTGAAGTCAGGCCATCGCAATCACAATCATTTGAATGGACTGACCTGACTGGGCTGTGTGCATCCTGGCCATTTGATCGGAAACTGATGAAAACACGTCAATCAGTTGACTTCTCCGGGTTGAGGAAGTGCCAGGAGGCAAGCCAGAAGACGGACATCGTGCCAACAAGCTCCACAACTCCTCGTGGGAAGAGGCGGCCCATCGAGCATGATGTAAATCGTCGTACCGGCGAGCTTATACGACCGTCACCCTGACAAAACTTGTAGGCGTTAAATAACGTACCCTCACGTAACGAGGCCTCACACACGTTGCAAGTCCTCCTGCCACTCAGGATGTAAGAGCTGTAGATTCTATCATCGAGGGGAGTTTCGCCGGAAATTTACTGTTGGTTGGGTTGATTTTGGAGGACCACAGCGATGGTTTTCTGGCACTTTTTGTGGTTGCACAACTTTTCCTCAGCGTTGTTTGTACTTGTTATTTTCTAAAGCTTATGGCAAGCCGAGGTCACCGAGTGCCGTCAATCGACTGCGGGCCAACTTGAACGTAGAGAAGGTCGAAATTTCGAGCACTCCTGGGACAGACAGCTCAAATATTGATTATATTGAACGTGTAAGGACTGAACTTCCGAGGGCTCCTGCCGCAATAACGAGACCTTGCACCTATTCGAGATTCGGATGCTTCCAAGCTTTTGTGACGCATCAGAACCATCGTCTTGAGTTTCACAGCCTATCCAGTACCGAGTAGGAGTTGTATATATATCGGCTCTCTCTGTTCAGAGAGTCGACGCAGCCTCGTTTGGGACTTTCAGCTCGCCGGGGGGGCCGGTCACCGACTTTCGTTGAAGGCACGCGTTGGCAGGTCGACTCACTTGGCTTCGCCAGCGGCGCGGCGCGAACAGGAGCTCGGGGAGTATCCTTACTCTCGCCAAATCGCGGATTACCTGGCCCTCCTCCAGGTGATTGCTATTTGTCGCACAAATCTGTATCTGTAAGCGGAGGGCCTCCCTAGCTTTCAGGTTTCCCATAAGGTATTCCCCCACCCACTGCCATTTATAAGCCAACTGGTGGCCAGACCCTGATGGCAAGCATATTAATATTCCCATTGATTGATAACTGGAGTCGCATGACCCCAGGCATATATGTATATACCGGAGGGGACAACCTCTGGTTAGGCATTAACCCACGGAACATTGTTCCCCGTCAATCATGTCCTCGAGCAACTACGCGACGACTGGTTCCCTCAACTACTTCCATCCCCCTGCCGATGGCTCTCGGCTTTATAGTAACATCAATGCCGACAGTAACACAGGCAAACATGGTCGCAACTGGGTTGAAGATTGTCGTGTTGTCGATATCGAGAACGTCCGCGGGTCGGAGGACCAGTACAAACTTGACAATGCTGGTTTCCAGCTTGGAAAGGAGGCTTCAAGGCACACTCGCTTTACGGACGATAAAGAGATCGAAGCAGAGTACTACCCTGAGTGTGTCGAGCTTATCAAGAAGCTTACTGGGGCGAACAGCATCGTTATCTTTGACCACAGTGAGTTTGCCATTGTATCTCGCCTATCTGTGATGGCGCCTCTAACTACATGGATGCTAGCGATCCGCCGCCGTCGACCTGGGCAAGCAGATGACAGTCCCCAGACGCGCCAGCCTGTCACTCTTGTACACGTAGACCAGACAACAGCTTCATCCATTGCCCGCGTTCACCGCCACCTTCCCCCTGCCGATGCACCCGGGCTGCTCAAACGGCGTTTTCAGATTATCAACTTATGGCGTCCTATCTCACACGCTGCGCTTGAATGGCCCCTCGCATTCTGCGACTTCCGTACCGTTGATGTGAAGAAGGATATGATACCCGTTGCGCTTATTTACCCAGATCACGAGGGAGAGACATATGGCGTCAAGTTTAACGAGGCACACAAATGGAAGTACGTGAGGGGAATGGAGCCGGATGAATTTGCTTTGATTAAATGGTATGTATCTTTCTCCGCGGCTTGGTGGGAGGAAGTTGTGACAAATACACGTATAGTTTCGATTCTGTGCAAGATGGAAGTGTGGCTATCCTTGCTCCGCACACTGGGTTCCAGGACCCGAATAGCCCTGAGGGAGCGCCTCTTAGAGAGTCCATTGAGGTCAGGGCGCTAGTTTTCTATGACTACTAGAATTATGAGAGGGAATTTGATAGGGTGATATTCTTGTATTTTTGCCAGTGTTTCATACATAGCGTTCGAACTCACCGTGCACTTGGTTTGAATCATGTCGTGCCATCGAGCATTGCTACTCGACTGACCGGAATTTCCCGGTTCAGACCATTGTACCCCCTACCTTGACCGCGACGGTACAATGTCTGAAAATACTTCCTATCTAGACGATCACGACTCTGCACCACTATCGATGTCGATCCGAACGCACACGCAGTTGGATCCCAGATGAACGCATTGTCTTTATCGAGACCATCCGTGTCGGGACTCGGAAACGGGCTGGACACCACTGGGTTCCAATTTGTGAAGCACGCGGCGAAGCATCTTGAAGTTTGACGACGAGGATTCCCTCAAGATAACCCGTGCTACCGAGGCCTAGAAGTGACGGGCACAACTTGGCCGATAGTGATCGGTCGTTGATCACAGCAAGCGTAATTCGACTCGGATCCTCGCATTCCCAAACTGCTGACCGTCTGCCAGTGGCTGGTCTCCAGTCATACAGCAGCCTGTACGACGTCATAGGCCCGGAATTATTGAGACGATGCGTCAACTTGTTGCCCAGGTTCACAAAACCCTTCAATCTGCGGCTGCTCGGTTGTACCGACATCTGAACTCAAAATGAGATGGTTTCAATCATCAACACGGCGATTCTATGCGTACATATGACATGCATATGATGGTACTGCATGAGAAGCAAGGGCGAAACTATGGTATGACCACGAGCTCAGGCGATTCTGGGAGGCAAGATCAGTGTGTACAGTGTCAATGCAATGTGAGGTGTCATACGGCGGAATTCAGAGGAGCAGCGAGCGGTTTTGTAGGCCGCAATTTAGATTTCTTCGGTAACATTCCAGTTTGAATGTCATGACGTCTTCTTCATTTTGACTATCCATTCACCCGTCGCTCTCCGAGTCGGCATCACGGTTTGTGGAGAGGCGTGATAATGGAATCCAATCCATTTTACAATGATTATCTGTGATTATCTATGAGGTAAAATGAGGCAAAATGAATTATATTGCATTATCACGCTTCTCCACAAATCGTGATGGCTCACCTTCGAGTTCCAATTCAGTCAAGCTGTCCTTAGCCCAACGGAGCGCGAGGGCAGACGCGTTGAGGAATTTCTTGTTACAATACTTCTTGTAAACGTATCGCGTAACAAAGCCATCCTCGAGAAGCTTCCTACAGATCCAACGATGCCCTATTTCCAGATACTCTGCAGCGAATCCAGAATGGTACACGAACGCTGCAACCTAAGCGTGGACACGCGACAGTGAAATAATCATGCTCAGCGACTGAGCTTGTTCGACGTGACTGATACCGTACTCACCCAATCACCTTCGAGCATCGTCCTCGCACTGTACATTGCCACGGCTGCAACGCGGTTCAGATTGTATCTCAAAAAGCGCCCTTCCAATGGCGTGACCTCAACCAGGAACTTGCTTAGTGTTCTCGTTTGAATGTTGAAGTCGTCGGCCGTGCTTATCTTTCGCAACCAGGAATACGGAGTACAGCAATGCGAAATCTTGAAATCCAATTGTTGCAACACGATACGCTCGCTTTTGAGGATCACGTCCGCAGAGTATTCATCGTGTGTAACTGAGGCAAATTCGTCGACTGAAGGCGCCAAACTTTCTTCATACTTTGCGGCGATGAACATGGCAGTGACACCGACGAGCTGAAGCTTGTTTCGCGACACGACACGCCTCGCGAGGAAACGGTCAATGATATTAATGGTGATCCAAAGTGTTTCAGGAAGCATGTGTGAATGTATTTGAATGAGCCAGTCGACGAGGATTTCTCTCTCGTGCCAATCAAAATGGGTCTGCAGATCGGTCTAGTCGGGGTCGGGCTTAACGTCGTCCTGTTAGCAATAAAAATTCAGTCGATAAAACGCGCACGCGCGCGCATAAAATGTAAAACTTACCTCAAGAACTGACATATATTTCACGGAGTACTCGGACACGAGCACAGGGTCCGAGCCTAGCGGAGGGCGTTGCGCATACCGATAGATAACGTCCCGGAGAGCTAGAGAGTCTTCCTTGTACTCGGGGGAAGAGACTCCATCGTGATTCCGTACTCTCCCCAAGATGTAATTGGTCTCTTCACACCCTTCGAAATACAGTTGACGGAGCTGGACTTTGCACTTCTCCTCCCAGTCAACCGCAGAGTCTGGGTTGGCTCGCGTGATTTCCACCATTGGCTTGACCCTTCTACGACGGTAACACTCCATGTAAATGCTGCGAGCTTGTTTCCAGGATAATGGGTCATCTAAGTCGGAGGCGTCCATGCACCACACAAGGATCGGGGATAGTGAGGATTCGGAAGTTGATGACTCCTCGGAACAAGGATGGGCATCGCTGATTCCCTGTGTGTCCCAGAGTCGACAGCGTGAGCCAGTTCCTAGCAGTGCTAGATATCTCTTTGGTACCTGCACCCAAATTCTTCGATCCTTTGGCAGGGCAATTCGGAATGCCCATGATCATGTCGACAAGTGAGCTTTTTCCGATGTCCGTTTTTCCCAAAAAGATGTATGTCTATTTCCTGTCGGTGAGAACATCACGATGTGTCCAGTTATCATGGAACCAGGCTGTGAACTTACGTTCTCGTCCTGAGTTGATGTGAATTGAAACACTGAGCATAGCTTGCATTCATTGCCGTTCAAGTGCCCAACAACTTGAGCCGCCCATGCAATGGCCGAGGACACGATGCAACAGAGCCGCCTGAGGATTCGGGACAAAGGTCACACCAGGCATCTTTTGCAGCGAACACATACTCAAATCAAAAGGATCGGACATTGTCGGGTGCAAGTACAATACACTACTCACGTAGCTGTGACCTCGCCTTGAGCTTTTCCTGCGACTGGGCAGTGGGTACATTTCCAAGGCCTGTATACCGTACATGCGTTACAGAACCACGTCCGTCCGTTCACGCCCATCCACGTCATCGTCGGACACGTCCAGGTCTTCTACCAGTGTCCGTAATCCTTCCAGAAAATCATGCTTTTGTTCTGCCTTTTTTCGCTCATACAGCCAGGGACAATCGATATTCATGCACGCGTTCGGCTCGCTCGATGCGGTAGACGTGCAAGACGCGCATATACGCTGCGTGTTGAGCAGCCGTTGTTCGCCCTTTCGCAAACGAAGCAAGAGATTGGGTATCGTCACTTGAGGGTTGGCGTGACAAGCTTCACAAATACCTAAGAAGTAGACATCGTCGATTCAGTACCACAAAGTGGACGATGCGAGACAGCCTAACCGTCTAAAGCCATACGGCCACACGTCAGACAGCGAGCACTTTGGAAATGCTCATCGATCTTGAACCTGTTAGTATGAATAGCTGCACGCTCACGCTTTCTAGGCGAGAGCGCAAGCGGATCCCGTTCGTCGACAGTGATCGTTTTCGGCATTTCATCATACCATCCGCGGACGTCCGCACCCACGAGGTTGAAGATGCGCTCCAATGGGGGTATCAGAACCCTCGAGATGTAATAGGTCGCGTCGATACGTAGTTGCCTTGTCGTTTTATATCAGTTTCGGTCGTGCTTTTAGGGCATCGGGACCCACCGGTTCGCCAGAAACTCTTCTGGCGTGATGGCTCTCTCCACGAGCCGTGTATGTGGATCACCGCGCACGATGACATACGGTACACGGTCCCCATACTGAGGTTCATCGTTCTCGTCCTCTAAAATCCTTCGCGCGGCCACCGCGACACCAGGTGGCGGAGGCCCCTTGTCGCTGACAAAAAGAACATCGGCCCTGCACGATGCAAAACAGATATCGCGGCGATTTTTCTCACCTATACGTCCCCATCTTTACTTCTTTTGCAAAGATGAAATCTTGCAAGGAAATTCTGTTGCGCAAGATTTTAGACCACGTTTTGTAGCAGTAACTCTTGACCTCGCTCAGGTCTTGCGTACGGAACAGAATTCTGCATTTTTTAATCATGAGTCTCGGGAAAAGGTCTGCGATAGACGTCACAGACTTTAAACACGCCTCAGTCATTTTCGCCTGAGCCGGTACACCGTCGCGTCGGACAGTTTCGATGCCTTTGGCATCAAACGTAGGTTCGGTTTCGTCGGGCGTCTCATATTTGAATCCGACGTATCTCTTCTTCGCCATAAGCACGCATGGCAAGTACACCTTTCCCAACGCCACGAGTTCTCGACTGAACGGTACATGCAAATCCCTGCATCACGTGCTCACCTTTTCAAACTTGAGCTTGACAGGTGGTGGGTTCATCGCCGTGATCGTATCCGCGATCTCGTATCCAATCCTAAACGCCTGTTCCTTGGTTTTAACCTTGAGATAGATGAACACCGAATCTGTATCTCCATACACGACCCTCGCGCCCCATTTCTCCGTGGTGTCGATGACAGCGATGGCCTGGGTTACAAAGAAACGACGTAGGTAGTGGCAATTATGACGTTCGAGACGTCTCCACCCAACACACACCTTTTCGAGCGTCTCTCGACCGCTCTGTACGATACTGTCTGCAATCTCCACCGCAGGCATCCGCCCCGAATACGTCGCGCTCGTATAGCCGTACGTGACGTTGGCGATATACTTGAGTCCGAGCTGCCGCGCGTCCAGTATCCGGCTCAGTGCCTACATTACCACGTGGGTGGTATGACCGACGGGAAAAAGATGAGACACAGACGCAAAATCAATCGGAAAGGGAACGTGCGTGCGTACTTTGTCGCTTTTGACGCTCTTCGTGGCCTGTTTCACCATCACGCGCGTGTCCAACAGCTCGGTCAACATCCGGCCTAAAACTCCCTGTCGCACTATGGGATTGACATACATGATGCCGTTCGGTGCGACTTGGGGCGCGGAGGGGTGAGTACAACGTTTTTATGAAATGCGTTGAGTGAACCAACGGACTCGTATTGTGATCTTGTAGCTTTACCAACAGCCCAGGGGGGAGATCGAGATCCGTCACGCCCAGCTTGTTTCCGGTCTTGAAACTCGGCCACGCGACCCAAACACGTCGAGTACGAGTAATTATACGCAATCATGATTGATGGATACAGATATTGAAAGTCCAAAACGAGTATAGAACGCGGAGAGAGGATCCATGATAAGAGGCATACATTCTGCAGCGTTTTGTTTGCCGACCTGAGATTTCCAACTAGTTAGCCTTTCTGGGCTGGACGAATTCCATTGGCGAAACGCACGACGTACGTCTTGTTTACTCGGAGAGAGAAGAACAAAGCTCTCCGGCTTCGCGATGCGAAACAAGAAAGACTCTACTTTGAACTGAGAGCCACGGCTGACGACGGCTCTGAAAACGCGAGCGAATTCGCTGTCACCGAACGTGTCAGTCATCCGCTACCAGTCTGGAGAATCGTCATCTGCGACGACCGAGAACTTACGCAGTTTTCGTAGTCGTCTCCGCTTCCTTGAGAATGTCAAGTGTCGTCGCAGTGCGGTCACGAAAATATCGTAGGACCCGAGCAGTATGGACAGGACTCTCGTTGTTATACCACGTCGTCAACGCCGACTGCGTATAGCGAGGAACCCTGTGCGCGGTCGACATCAGTTACAACGCGTTTAGCACGTTCAAACACCAACCTTCGGCGTAACAGATGAAAAGCCACGTTCTCGAACGAGTAACTGCCCAGCGTCTGCTCGCTACGCATAATTCTCCAAACATTGAACACGTGTCGGCCAGTGACTTTGAAGGTAGTGGTCGTTCTGACACCCCATTGATCGGTTCCACTCTGCGTCAAGGTGGTCGGTGCACGCGCAATCAGTTCGGCAACGTCGAGTCCTGCGAGCGTCAGTACAGCATCTTGAGGTGACGAGCATCCTACCGTATTGAAATCCACGGGAACTGAGTACTGAGGTATCCCCAGGACGCAGCTTGCACTTCCCAACCAACGAGGATATCTGGGTCAACGTCGACGATGATATCGATGATTCGATTGGTTAGCTCGAGTTCGTCTGAGAGCAATTCGAGAGAATAGCCACGTAAACGGCGAGGGTCCAATTGTGGATTTTGAACCACCAGAATTCCTTGCTCGAGTAGCCCGGATTGCAGGTTATCGTTTCCTAGTGCGCAGAAAAGAGCAACAATTTCATCCTGATTCGCGTCGGGCATGCGATCCCTTCGAGAAGGTGCTATGCAGGGGTTTCAAGATAGTTGAAAATGATTTGCAGGAGAAAGCGCACCAAACACTTCCATCGAGAACAACGTCATGTGTTGGCCTTCGCGTGTGTTTAACTCGGAACGTTTCGCCGGCAAGGACTCCCATCCAGAGACGTTTTCTGGCGTCCGGTCTGCGATCTGGCCAAGCAGGTAAATTTGATTACCGCAGTGGGACGGAAAGATGAATTACCTGTGAATTGTCTGTCGCAGGTTTACTCGGCTTGAATGGATTTTCCTCCAACCACTTTTTGACCTGTCGTACACTTGGGGGAGTGCTGGCATATTCCCATCCGCTACATGGTGCAGAAAGCCATGTGGCTTTGGACGAAGAAGAGATGTGATTCTCGCTTGCTTGCCACTCCTCAAGGTTGTGAAGTCCTCCACCGCCTTTGAGACGGTAGACGAGGCCAGCATGCTCTCTTGGGCCATCAGGGACGTCAGCTTTCTTGGAATAGAATGGATCGCGATATATTCGCCTTGGCAGCCCGAATTGTTCGAATGTGCTCAGCAGCTCAGATGTAGAGGGAGGAGGAGGAGCGTATACAAAGATCCGACCCTTCGACGGCAGTGCTGAGGACTGAGATTCGGGCTGAGAGTTACATGACGCCTTAGGCAGGGAAAACGGCGCCGACGAGGAGCTAAGTTGTGATGTGATCTCGATTGACTCTGGTTCAAAGGTGCTGGCGACTTCGTGAACGAACAACCCCTTGGTATAGAACGAGGCCTACGGTAGACAATCTAGTTCTTCGTCGTGGGTCGGACCTGCAGGGTTTGGGGTGTCCTCAGTAAGTAGCGTGTCTGGGCTTCGTGGTAAAACGTGTCATTGATGCGTCGCTGATTTGACTATCTTTCACCGACCTGCAACCACGAACGGGAGTGGAAACAACATCGTTTCCAGGCATGCTATCCAATTGTTGTTGAGGAATTAGGGTCCTGCGCGATGTGTCAAGATCACGGTTGACCGCAAAGTAGGGCTCTCACTTCGGTGTCGTGAAGACATCATGAGCGGACGTTTGTTGTCTTCGTAGCCTAATCAGATTATTAAAATCAGAACAGGTGACATATGGTTCAGTCTCACTTGGCGGGCGTTGCTAGATCACTGATATCCACAGAGTGACTGCGTGATCGTTTCTGTCTGTGGCATCAAGTGAACAAACATTTCATAAACAAAGGATCGCGATACCTTGCCAGTATTAGCTCATTCCAAGCAATCGTGAAAGGGTTCTTGACGACGGGTGGTTCTTCCTTCGTTTGCAATGCATTGACTGTGCTGTGATTGCATTAGTATGATATAAAAGGAACATCAAGTTGATAGACTCACTTCGCCCTCGGGCTTACATCTCCGTGGTTTTCAGCCCCTTGGAAATCGGGTGGCCGGCGTATGCGACCCTCCTCCTCGGGAACCTCTTCCGCCTCACCGTTCTTCCCATCGTCAGCCAATTCTGGCCACTCCTGCTCTTCCATTTGATCGATATCCTGGCTTGACAATATTTCCTCGTCGACATCCACATCAGTGTTCTTTGGAGCACCATTTCCTATCCATGAGTCACCCTGGCTGGCGTGGGCAAAAGGATTCTCCGCATCCTCATCTTCAGCGAGTGGTGGGGTGACATTCAAGTCCCTCGACCCAGGCCGTCGAGGCTTCCAAGTCCGCCACTCTGGTTCCCAGAGCGCCTCCACACTCTCAAACGTCGTCATGACCCACTTTTCCCAGCGTGCCTCACTCTCAACCATCATTTGATTGTCTTCTTTTTCTCTCCGGATCTTAGCCCAGAGTTCTTCCCACCACCGCACCTCAGCGACCCAATCCCCACCTTTCCCTCTCGACGATTTGCTCAAGTCGATCGGCACCGCAGGGGTTGGAGACAAGCCTCTGGCGACTCGGCGGTGGCGTTCGTCTTCCCACAGTTCACGGACACTCAAGACGACAGGGTCAGATGGCATCGGTGGCGCTGGAATGGTCAGTTTGTGATGCACGCTACGTGCAGAAAG
>JBBPMQ010000199.1:0-35375 GCA_038090375.1 Boletus rubroflammeus | reverse complement strand
CTATGTATCTTATCGTGGGCTTCTTTGTCCTCGGTCTTTGTGAAGACCAGAATATCGTCGATATAAATAATGACAACTCCTTCCATATCAGCAAAGATGCCGTTCATCATGGCTTGGAAGGTGGCAGGAGAATTTATCTGCCCGAAATACATCACCAATGGTTCGAAACTTCCATGGTGACAGACGAATGCTCCTTTCCATTTGTCTCCTTCCTTGATGCGTACATTGTTGTATCCCCATCGTAAGTCCATTTTGGTAAACATCTTCGCGCCCTTTAATCGATCCACCAATTGGGAGATAAGGGGGAGCGGGTAGTTGTTCTTAACCGTCCATTCATTTAAATATCGGTAATCCTGTACCATTCTCTTTTTGCCATCTTTCTTAGGAATAAAGAAGACAGGTGACGTTTGCGGTGACTTTGAGGGGCGAATGTACCCTTTAAGTAATTGATCATCCACGAAGTCTGAGACTTCCTTTTGTTCTTCCGTGGACATCGGGTAAAGTTTTCCTTTTCTGGGCACATATCCCTCCTTCATGTCAATCACGTGGTCCCAAGGTTTCCTTTCGGGCATACGCTCCGAACTCTTTTTAGAAAACACATTGAGGAATTTATGGAATTCCTTGGGAACCATTTGTTCTACCGTCAACTCTACTTTGGGAGCGCTCGGCTGCTCAACCTTCCTTAGACAGCGATAATCATACGGCATATCGTTGATTTCCTTTTCTTCTAAGGTTCTCATGAATACCAGTCGATCAGATAATAAATAACATGAACGTGGGCATCTTGTGAGTCTGACGGCGCCTGTCTGCCAGGGTTATGCTTACTAAGCCACGTATATTCAAGAATGATCGGGTTCTTTCCCACATCAGTGACTTCGGCTGTGAGCTTCTCTTGGTGGCCATCAAAGTCTATTATTATTTCGGCTGAGTGAGTGATATCTCCTGCCGAGTTTTTGGTTCCATCCACGTTGAAGACGGGTATGGATGTGTGAGTGGCGTCGTTGTGATGCTATTCGCCTTTGCCCATGCTTTGTCGATAAAGATTCCATTAGCTCCACTGTCCAGGAGCGCTTTGGTTTCTTTCATATTGTGCTTGGTTGTAGCCGAAGCTACCTTTAGATCCAAGCTAATCTCTTTGTTCTGCTTGATGGACCTGATTAGGATCCGTTCCGGGTTTTCATAAATAGAGGAGGTTGTCATAGATGATAATTTTTTGTATTTTTCTTGACCGAATTAAGCCTGCATTCACCTGCAGCAAGCTCACTTTCATAAGGCCCGGTCTGGTTTTTATCATAGAAGGAAATGGAAGAAGTGTCCTCGCATGATTGTACGTCACTATCATAATTTGTATTGAAGAAGTTTTCTTCTTCTTCGCCATAGTCCACATCGAGTAAAGAAAAACTATTCATAAAAAAGGAAAAGTACCTCGATCTGGAGGACAAATATCAAACAGGTGTAGATGGACGGCGAACCATCAAATAGGGAGACACCACCTGGCCCACCTGGCATGACCTTCAGATCATTATAAAGAACTACTTCTGTATTGATAAATTGGTACATGAAAGCCTAAAGAAACTACAGGCTTTCCGCCAAAACGGATCACCGGTAGATCTGTTTCTACAGAAGTTCAAGGTACTCAAACAGGAATTGGAGATTGAGGATGGTTATGCCATCAAACTTCTCAAAAATGCAGTAGATTACTGAATCTACTATCAAGTCCAAATTCAGAAGCCAGATCACCAAGAAGATCTGATTCTTGTTCGGCTGCTTCTTTGAGAAGATCACATTAGAGCGCGGTGCCCCCTCTAGGCAACCCATCCCTGGACCTCCTCATACTTCATTCCCACAGCCATATTATCCACCACTGCAATCATCCCCTTACGGCCTCCCCCATCACCCTCAACCCCAATTCACGCCTACCGGCACACAGCCCAGTAGAGGCGCTCCCATGGAGATCCGTGCACAGAAGGCACAACCAGCAAGACAAGAAACTAGATCTTGCTACGGTTGCCAAAAGCCAGGACACATCTGGCTTGACTGCCCCACCAATCCCAACAAAAGGGTCAAGGACTCTTTCCCCCACAATCCTGCCAACAATACTTCTTCAATCCCGACACAGGGACATATGAACCAGTCGCTGCCCCTGTTCAACTGGCCCAGCATTATGCTGCTCGTCCCCTTTTTCCCACTCCTCATTCCACCCCCTCAATCGCCCAGCAAAGCATAGCATCTGGTTCTGGCTATGTATCGCCAGAAGCTGAGGCGTATTACAGGGACACATTCGAAGTCGAAGCGCGCCATCGGGCTGCCAAAGCTTAAAAAGGCAATAGTCTGTAGTTGATGAGGGTCACTATGGACTGTATTTCCCTGAACAGTCATACAATAACCACAGACAATAGTAGTTTACCTATGGACAAGAATGGTTTAGTAGACTGTATGGATGACGACTTTCCTGTTGCCTCTATTTCCGGTGTATTATGTAGACTCGTCGACACTTCCAAGAGGGTGTCCCACCAAGGCGCGGTGCCGGAAATCATTAAAAATAGAGCGCTTAATTCCCTCACAAGGCAATAAAATATTTCTTCTATCTATAAACTCCTCACTTCATTTTCTAGGACCACTTCTCTGTCATTTGGTGGTGAAATCTCACTTGAGGCATGTATCATGAGTCATGAAGAAGGCAATTGGCGATCTCGATCATTTAAGGCCCTTCTTGACTCAGGGGCCTCTCACACATTTATTGACAAGGACTATGTACAAAGACAAGGTATACCCGTATTTGCAATTCCCACCCTTATAGTAGTAAAAAACACAGATGGATCTGATGGATCCATCAGAAAAATAACCCATGCAGTCACCTTAGTCATTTCGATTGCAGGTCATCACGAGGTGCTTGATGCCTATGTTTCTTCAATCAGCACACATCAGATGATCATTGGATATGACTGGCTTTACTGCCATAATCCAGAGATAAACTGGGTTACCAAAAATATTTCATTCTCACGCTGTACACAATTTTGTAAAATCATGGACACTGGACGTTCCCCTATGGACTTAGCTTTTCCCGAACAATATTCCTTTGCTTCACACCGTGCCATAGAGGAAGGATTGGCAGATAAGGTTCCAGAAGTCTATCATGAGTTCTTGGACATATTCTCAGAAAAGGAATTGGAACGGCTCCCTGTGCAAAAGCCATGGGATCATGCCATAGACCTAAAACCCGATTTCATACCAAAAAAGGGTAGAGTCATTCCCTTATCTGATTCAGAGATGGACGAAGTCCGTACATTCATCGATAAAGGACTCAAGAAAGGCTATATCCAGCCTTCCAAATCCTTTCAAATGGCACTGATATTCTTTATTCCGAAAAAGGACGGTAAAAAATGAATGGTTATGGACTACCGTTATTTAAATGAAGGCACTATTAAAAATGCCTATCCCCTTCTGCTCATTTCCTCCCTTATAGATTGGCTCAAAGGAGCAGACATGTTTACGACCCTAGACCTTCGATGGGGCTACAACAATGTCCGCATTAAAGAGGGTGACGAATGGAAAGGAGCCTTCATCACCCCCATCGGAGCTTATGAACCAACGGTCATGTATTTTGGCATGACTAACTCTCCTCCCACATTCCAACAGATGATGAATGACATCTTCAATGATCAATATTCCATATTGGTCATCTATATGGATGATCTCATGATCTTTACAAAAGAATGACCTAAAGAGGAACACAAGGCCAATGCTTCTTTGGTTACACGAAAATGACCTGTTCGCTAAACTAGAGAAATGTCATTTCTCAAAAGAAAAGGTAGATTTTCTTGGTATGGTCGTCTCTAAAGAGGGGGTAGAGATGCAAGGTTCCAAAGTGGACGGTGTCCTTGAATGGCCCACACCCACAAAGCTAAAAGCGCTACAAGGATTTCTCAGACTTTGTAATTATTATAGATGATTCATAGAAGGCTTCGCCAATATCGCCTGTCCATTGAACGATCTTACCAAAAAAGATGTTCTGTTTACATGGACCCCAAAACACCAAGAAGTGTTTGACACACTGAAGAACAAATTTTGAGAAACCCCTCTCCTGGCCTACCCAAATCGGGATCAGGAGATGCGCCTAGAAACAGACGCTTCTGATATCGCTACTGGAGCGGTTCTCTCGGTAAAGTGCGACAATAGACACTGGCGGCCTTGTGCCTTTTCCTCTCATTTGTTCAACTCCACTGAACGAAATTACAATATTTATGGCAAAGAACTTCTAGCGGTGATTAGGGCTCTTGAAGAGTACCATCACTACTTATTGGGTAGGGAGCACTTTGAGATCTGGACAGATCACAAGAATCTCAAATACTGGAAAAAGCCCCAAACCCTTTCGGGTAGACAAGCATGCTGGCAGGCGGTGTTTCAAGAATTCAATTATACCATGGTCTACAAACCAGGTACTAGTAATGGTCTAGCAGACACCCTTTCTTCATGACCAGATCATGGTGATGTGGTCAAAAACCACAATACTAACATCACTGTTCTACCCCCAGAAGTTTTTGTAAACAATATTTCTATTTCTTCTTCTTTCTATGAAAAAATAATAAAGGAAACAAAAAATATTGATAAATCTCCATTTTCAGACTTTACCTACGACAACTCAGAAAAAATATTCAAAAATAACAAAAATAAGTCTTTCTACCTAAGTTGCTTCATACCAAACTTTTAACCTTAGTTCACGATTCCCCCACGGCAGGCCATACCAGTCATTCCCACACAACCCACCTTCTTTCACATTACTTTACATGGCCCAGATTAACAAAAGACATTAAACTATATGTAGACAGCTGTCAAGTGTGCGCCCTCACAAAGGGTAAGACAAAAGCACTGGCAGGAAAACTCCTCCCCCTTCCCACACCTACACATCACTGGGAAGATCTATCTGTAGATTTCATCACCAGATTACCGCCATCCAATGGCTTTAATGCAATCATGGTTATCATTGACCGCTTCTCAAAAGAAGTAGTTTTCGTGCCGTGTTACGATACTGTTTCCTCCTCGGACTTAGCAATTATATTTAGAGATAATGTGTGGTGTATCCACGGACTTTCCTCTACTATAGTTTCGGACAGAGGACCTCAGTTCATTTTGGACTTTATGAGAGAGCTCTGCAAAGGGCTAGGCATTGATCAGAAGATCTCTACCACTTACCATTCACAAACCGATGGTCAAACGGAAAGAATTAACCAAGACTTGGAACAATATCTTCGCATGTACATAATGAAGAACCAACACTCATGGGTAAACTGGATCAATCCAACACAATAATTTCCTCACTTCAGCTACTGGCACCACCCCCTTCTCAGTCACACATAACTATCAACCTCGCGTTGGATTCAAAGGGAAAGCCAAGGGGCTTGGGGGATCGTTTTTGGAAGAAACAGGCAAGGCCCATAAAGAGATTGATTGCTTCAAAGGAAGGAATGAAGATGCAAGCAGATAAAAAAAGATCTGACGCACTGGAGTATCAAAAGGGACAGCGCGTATGGCTGTCAATGGAAAACTTGAAGTTGCCATACCCATCAAAGAAGTTGACACAAAAATGGTTAGGACCTTACGAAATCACCGAGGTTCTACCAAACACCATAAAACTCAGACTACCGAAGGTGATGCACATTCATCCCATGGTAAACATCTCTCACGTCAAGCCATATCGGGAAACATTACCAGGACAACCAATTGTCAAACCTAAGGCTATTAGCATTGACGCCAATGGAGAAGGACAATTCGAAATAGAGTATATCGTGGCATCTAGACTTTATGGATGGAAATTGCAATATCTTCTGCATTGGATGGAATACAACGAAACTGATTGAACATGGGAATCTGTGGACATTATCGCAACCGCACCAGAAGCTGTAAAAGATTTCCATCATCTAAACCCATCAGCACCACACAAACTATGAGGTATTTCCATTGGACAATTTGATATGTTATTCTCTTCCTATGAAAATTATACCGAAATGAACTCTGAAGGATCTCGTCTGGAATACGAATCCTAAAAGAGGGGGTAATGTTACGAAATGGACCTATGTTACACTTCATCGTACATTTCTTCACCTTTAACTTTTAACTTAATCTTTTCACCAGCACATGATCGTGGGAAAGTCACATGACTAGTCATGTGACTGGACCACACACTGAACATGTGCCATTAGTCATCTTTACTTCTTTTCATCTTTCTCTCAGCATCAAGGAACCACTCTCATGACATGCTTCCTTTCTTACCATATGTACTTAGCCTTACACTCCCAGACACAGCATGGTCTGTGTGCACTCCTTACACATACATAAGCTAGAGACAATGTGACTGCTACGGCAGTCTAATCCATTTGTTCTCTCTACCTAACAAGCAGTTGGATCTAAGGTTTCTGCTCACCTTTCCTCCCCTTTCCCCTCGTCCTGCTGGACAACTTATTTGGACGTCATTGGCATAAGTCAGACAGTTGTTTGAGTCCACCTACAGTGGTAGCTCATCATACACACATGCGCGGTTCAATGTTGGGCTATTTGGAGACGTGAGCCTAGCTCTGCTCTGTTACACATAAGGCTAAGTATGGTAGGAAAGGAAGCACCTCGTGAGAGTGGTTCCTTGATGATGAGATAAAGAAGAGATGACTAATGGCACGTGTTCAATGTTTGGTCCAGTCACGTGTTGGTGAAAAGATTATGATAAAGTAAAAAGTAAAGTGTAGAAATGTATGATGAAGTGTGAAGTAGGTTCGTTTCGTAACACTATGACAGATATGATAATTGGAAGATATGGCTCCAATTATATATAAACTGTAATAACGAAATGTGTTTGTAACAAACAAGGACATTGGTATCACCATATTCTCACGAGTCAGTACAAAAGGAGATGAAAAGGAGCTGGCATGTGGGCCAGAAATCAGCTCTTCAAGTTCATTAATGGATCCCTCACACCTGGCCCTCCTACAATGACCTCTGGGAACTCCTCGATGGCTGATTCAAACCCGGCCTCAATAATGATAATGCCATCAACAGACTCACCCATCTTCGCCAAGGACCCCAGGATTGCATGGAGGCGTTCCTGACAAGGTGGTTAGCTCTGTACGAGCAAGCCAAATGCGGAGACCCAATGGGAGTCTATGTAATGTCCACGAGGATGTTATGAAACACATCTTTATCAATGGAAAGCGCCAGACACATGTTGACGCTTACATAGAAATAATCAAGGACATGGAAACTTGATTCAGTCCTTCCAACTCAGATCAAACACACACAGGCTTTCGCTCAACAAGGGACTCATCAAGGACACGTATCCTCCTCTATGGCACATACCTACGGAGGACAAGGACAACCTATGGAAATAAACGCAGTACATAAGATAAAATGTTTCAACTGCAGCAGTGACCATATGGTAAAAGACTGCAAAAAACCCTACAATGAATGCTCCAAATGCCACTTCCTTGGGGGAGGGCATAGCAGATGCTGCAGCAAGACTCGCAATGTGCAAGTGAATTTATCTGAGGAGTTGCCAGTTATTACAGATACTGGCAAGGGAAAAGGAAATGCAGATGTGAGGGTGATGCAGATTGCCACAATGGATTTCGAGGTGACTAAGGCCTACTTTGCCAACCTCTTGGAAAAAGAGTAAACTCTCTGAACAAACCAGGTGTTCAGGGGGGTACCAAACAGATACTGTACAGACAAAGTAGTGGAAAGCACGAGAATTCACCATCCATTAATAGTTTTAGTTCTCTACTACCATACATCGAATATGGAGAAGAAGAAGATTTCTTCAACTCCCAAGATAGGACACTAAATTATGATAGCGATGTGCAATCATGTATTGAAACCTCTTCTATTTCTTTTTATGATAAAAACCAGACCAGGCCTTATGAAAGTAAGCTCGCTGCAGGTGAATGCAGGCTTAATTTGGTCAAGAAAAATACAAAAAAATTATCACCTACGTCTTCTTCTACTTATGAAACCCCAAAACAGATCCTAATCAGGTCTATCAAGCAGAACAAAGAGATAAGCTTGGATCTGAAGGTGGCCTCAGCCACAACCAAGTACAATATGAAAGAGACCAAAGCACTCCTGGACAGCGGAGCCAATGGAATCTTCATCAATAAAGCATGGGCAAAGGCAAACAGCATTGCCACAACACCACTCACACAATCCATACCTGTCTTCAACATGGATGGAACCAAGAACTTGGCAGGAGACATTACTCACTCAGCCGAAATAATAATAGACTACAACAGCCACCGAGAGAAGCTTACAGCTGAAGTTACCGATCTGGGAAAGAACCTGATCATTCTTGGATACATATGGCTTAGTAAGCACAACCCTGAGATAGACTGGCAAATAGGCACCATCAGACTCACAAGATGCCCATGTTCATGCTACATGCTCTCCGATAGGCCAGTATTCATTAGAACCTTAGAAGAAAAGAAAGTCAATAATATGCTGTATGCATATTGCTATCTAAAGAAAGTTGAGAAGCCAAGTGCTCTGCAAATAGAGTTGACAATTGAACAGATGGTTCCCAAGGAATTCCACATATTCCTTGATGTATTTTCCAAAACAGGTTTGGAATGTATGCCTGAAAGGAAACCTTGGGGCCACACAATTGATATGAAGGAGGGCTATGTACCCCGAAGCTTTACCCAATGTCCATGGAAGAACAAAAGGAAGGTGGACGATCAACTACATAAAGGGTATATCTGCCCCTCCAAATCACCACAAACATCACCGGTCTTCTTTATCCCAAAGAAAGATGGCAAGAAGAGAATGGTACAGGATTACCGCTATCTTAACGAATGGACTGTGAAAAACAACTACCCGCTCCCCCTTATCTCCCAATTGGTGGATCAATTGAAGGGTGCAAAGATGTTTACAAAAATGGACTTATGATGGGGATACAATAACGTACCATCAAAGGAGACAAATGGAAAGGAGCCTTTGTCTGTCACCATGGCAGTTTTGAACCACTGGTGATGTATTTCAGGCAAACCAATTCATCCACTACCTTCCAAGCCATGATGAACAACATCTTTGCTGACATGGAAGGAGTTGTAATTAATGACATCCTGGTCTTCACAAAGACCGACAACAAAGAAGAACACGATAAGATAGTACTTGAGGTACTAAAGCAGTTAAAAGAACACGAGTTGTTCATAAAACCTGAAAAGTGCATGTTCCATTCCAAGAAAGTAGATTTCCTTGGAATGATTGTATCTGAGAAGGGAATTGAAATGGAACAAGAAAAAGTTAAAGCCATTCAGGAATGGCCCATGCCCACAAATGTAAGAGGTGTGCAAAGCTTTTTAGGTTTGGCGAACTTCTACCACCACTTTATCAAGGACTTTTCTCTTATGTCAGAGCCGTTGAACGACCTTACAAAAAAGGACCACACTTGGATATGGATACAAAAGGAACAAAACATGTTTGACACATTGAAGGAACGATTCTTGACAACACCTATACTCGCTTACCCCAAAGATGATGCTCACATCGTGTAGAATGCGACACATTAGATTTCGCTACAGGCGCTCAGTGGTCTTATCTATCGAAAAGGAAGGGAAATGGCATCCGGTTGCCTTCTCATCACATTCCATGACACCGTAACAACGAAATTATTCTATTGCAGACAAAGAAATGCTGGCCATAATACAATCACTAGAGCAATGGCATCATCACCTCGAAGGACAACCAAAAAAGTTCGAGGTCTGGACTGATCACGCCAATTTGCAATATTTTATAAAAACTCAAGATTTGAATCGCTGACAAGCGAGATGGGCGCAGTTCCTCTCCCAATTCGACTACAAGTTAGTACAGAAGCCAGGTGCTTCTATGGAAAAAGCCGATGCTCTCTCACGCTGTGAAGATCATGCAATTAGCATTGAGAATGACAACAAAGGATTAATGGTAATTCCCACCGACTGCATACATGCCACGAATGAAGTCTCTTACGTCCACAGCGAAGAGCAGAAATTTATGGAACACACAATCTAAATTAAAGGAAATGACCCTCAACAGGTTTGAAGTTGAAGAAGATGGGCTTTGTAAGCTCAATGGAAAAATCTACGCCCCTGAGGATCTGGAACTCTGTCAGGACACTATTTCTCTTTATTATGACAGCACGCTGGCTGGTCATGGTGGTGCAGAGAAGACTTTAGAGTTAGTGTCACGCTACTATTACTGGAAAGGTTCCCATGCCCAAATAAAGGACTATTGTACCCAATGTGAACAATGCGCACGGATGAAGCCGATGAATGTACCCCTGGCTGGCAAACTTAAACCTAATCCTATTCTGGAAGGTCCCTGGCAGGATATTTCCATGGACTTTATTACAGATCTCCCCACATTGAACAGCTATGATAGCATCCTCATGGTGGTAGATCACTTTTCAAAAGAAGTCGTATTTCCCATAACTAAGACCGTCACCTCATTAGGAACAGCAAAACTATATCGGGATCACGTTTGGAAGATACATGGACTTTCCCAATCCATTATTTCAGATAGAGGCCCTCAATTCTCAGCCCAATCAATAAAGGATATTGGCAAGATGTTAAACATCAAATTATGCATGTCAACCGCTTTCCACCCACAGACCGATGGGCAAACAGAAAGAGTCAACCGCGACCTTTAGCAATATCTGCGGCTTTACAGTGCTGAGGAGCAAACCGAGTGGTCAGAATGGCTTGCGCTGGCACAACTTACTATAACCAAAGGCAGCATTACACTACAGGAAAATCCCCTTTCCAACTCACTAGATCATATGCACCACATATGGGGATAGAGCCAATAGAAGCGAAGGCTCCAGCAGCCACTGCCTTTGCTAAGGAGATGGAACAGACTTTAGCCAACACCACAAAACACCTAGAAAAGAAACAAACACAAATGAAGGCACAGGCAGACAAGAAACGTTCTGACACACCTATTTATAAACCCAGCGACCAAGTTTGGCTATCAATGCAAAACCTGAACTTGCGAGAAACTCACCAATCTCGAAAACTTGCAGAAAGGTGGCTGGGCCCCTATTCAGTTATTGAACACGTTGCAGAAAACACTGTTCAGCTTAAATTACCTCACTTGATGCAAATCCATCCAGTTGTAAATGTATCATGCACCAAGATCAACTTCCTGGACAGATTTCATACAAACCCGGACCAGTTACGGTAACCGATGAGGGCGACATCGGATTCGAAGTCAATTACATTGTGGACTCTAAATTAAAGGGCAAAAGGCTCAAGTACCTCATTCACTGGAAATGTTACAGTGAAGTGGATTGCACATGGGAGATTGAAGGTCACCTCTCCAATGCCAAAGAGGCCATACATGATTTTTACGTTAAAAAACCAAGTGCCCCACAGCATCTATGTATGACGACCGAACTTTCACTTCTTTATTTAATCCATATGAAATTTTCACGGATGCACCGCCTATTTGGTCTTGCCTGGAATGTGAACCATAGCAGGGGGGTAATGTTATGAAAAATTATTTTCTTAATCTTTTCTTTTCTAATCACGTGATACTTTCCACAGTCATGTGACAACACATGCATCTTTCTCATCACATGATCTTATCTTTCTTATTGGACTCATCACGTGACTATTATGACAATGGTCTAGACTCACTCACATGACTTGCCTCATGTATTTAATCTGCGGCAGTCTAGAACGTCTAGCACTACCCTTATCTTGTATCTCTTATCTATGACATCATACCCTTAGCCCTACATACAGGACACACGGACCATTAGGTAAACAAGTACAAACAATGTAGTTAGTATATATACCTTGAATCCAACGCCCCAAGAACTCTAGTCAAGTTCTTGTTGGATTTCCCTCACAAACTCTTGTCTCTAAAGCATTTTCTCTTGTGAAGCAACCCAAGTCATTCTTTGATTTGAGGTTGTCAACAGGTTCTTGGTGAACATATTTGCTGGATTATCATCTCCAGTGATATAGAACAGTTCAACCTGCTTAAAGGTCATCACAGCATCATGTATGTAATGGTACTTGATTAGGATGTGTTTGTTGAAAAGTCATATGCCGAGGATGGGGCACAAGTGATGTGGAACGGAACAGCAGGTGTTATTTGTGATAGTGGATGAAGAAAGAGATACAGGACATGTAACTACAAGATAAGTGCTGTATTAGGTAAGCAGTACTGTAGCGTATGATTCTACTCCAATAGTGTTTTGACCGTTTTTCAATGACAGGGTTTTCAGCGATGAAAAGGGATCCTTGATTGTCACCATAGATGGGAATAGGGTTGAGTGAGTATCCTAATTCCTCCATCATCTGTTTGATCCACATGACTTGGCGAGAACAATCACTCAAAGCCATGTACTCTGCTTTTGTAGAGGAGAGTGCAGTAGTTTTCTGTAAATGTGAATTCCAAAGGAAAACACCATTCGCTAATTTCAGGTAAAAACCTGTTTGCGAGTGACCGGTGGTTTTGTCTTGACCCCAGTTAGAGTCAGTGCAGGCTAATAAGCCTTTGCCAGAAGCTCCATCATATACAAGAGTGTAATCAGCAGTACCAATGAGGTAGCGACAAATGTACAGGGCCTTGTCAAGGTGATCCTAAGATGGGTTGACAGATTGGTGGGCAAGTTGTGTGACAGTGTATGCAATGTCAGGCCTAGTGCCAATCATTAGGTATAATAATAACCTGACAATGACTTGGAATCATGTCCTTAATTCCTGGTTGACAGGAAGGTCATTCTTCTCTGGGTAATATTCCTGAGGAAGAGGTGTGTGAGCTGGCTTAGCGTTGATCATTCTGCACCGCTCAAGCACTATATTGAGGTACAGTGATCTCAAAAACCCTTTCCATACTAAACCTAATGGCACACTGCCAAACACTGTGGGAATTTCGCTTAGCTTTGGTGGAGGTATAACTGGTACATACTCTTGGCTACACGATTGCTCCCTAGGTCTTCACAGGCTATGAAGATATCATTAATTCAAAACAGTAATACCATGGAAAGGGTTTTTGAGC
This sequence comes from Boletus rubroflammeus, assembly GCA_038090375.1. Taxonomy (NCBI): domain Eukaryota; kingdom Fungi; phylum Basidiomycota; class Agaricomycetes; order Boletales; family Boletaceae; genus Boletus; species Boletus rubroflammeus. The sequence continues at coordinate 22,352 of JBBPMQ010000199.1, read as the reverse complement.
TTTTGAATGAAAAAGGGTATTTGAACATTATCAGTACTTGGTATAGCCTCCTTTTGCTTTAAGCACTGCTTGAACCCTCCTAGGTATGCTTTCAATCAACTTCTGACACTCCTCAACTGGTATTCTATCCCATTCCGCTTGAACCCTTTCCCACAATTCGTTTAGGTCAGGGTTTTATATGGGGACAATCAGTCGGCCATCGCGTTGACGCGCGATGGCAGTTATCACACACATACAAAGCACATAGGACTTCATTACCATTTTATTCATTTCACTGTTGAGGACGGTTCTATTCGTTTCGTTTATTGTCCTACCAGCGACATGATTGCTGATACCCTTACTAAAGCTTTACCTAGCGTTAAGGCTAAACATTTTGCACACAAACTTGGACTATGCCCTTCTGTTTGAAGGGGGAGTGTTGTATTATTTCTATAGACTACGGTACAAATGGACTGCTACATCATTACCTAAGCACGTAGATAAGACGCGCCACAGCGCATCTACACACCTCAGTCACTGACTCTATCTGTTACGGTCATAACAGGTTATACAGCTAAGTTCTCTGATCTAATCTTATCAGAATCACGTGACTTGGATCACGTGACATCCTGAATCTTTCCGCGCTCACGTGACTAGATCACGCGACCTCTTCACCATGCAATCACATCGTCTATCCAGGACATTCCTTAAACATGGACACTTGGTCTGGTAGAGTAGACCGTTCCAGAATTATTCCCCATATGGATATATTAATCCCACGGTTATTACCGTCATGCTTCTCTTCTTTTCTTCCCTTCCATTTGATGCACAGGTTGCGTCCTCATGTTATTCATCTCCGCTTTATGCTTCTATGCTTCCATTCTGACACGACTATTTAATTACCGCTAGTCTAGACCTAGATCTAAGATAGGGTACAATCATGTACATACAATCAGTTGTCACTATATAAACCCAGAGGCTAGCACCGAGGATTTCCTCAGTCTAGTTCTCTTGGATCTTATCCTCCAAAGAGTCCCACTCGAGTCCGATCCTCTCATAGTAGTTTTAGTTGTTTGGTTTGCTTAGAGCATTGACTGCTCTTTGCGCATTTCACTATCAGTACTGAGGTGAGATCCCTTATCACTGTACCTGTTCCCTGTACTTACTTGCTGTAGTGTACTTCCACAGGTACAATACACCTAGTCACTGACTCTATCAGTACTGAGTGTACTTCCACATATCTATGAGGAGCAAGTTCTCCTTGCGTGTATAGTATGCGGTTGGTGTGCAAAGTAAGTGGTTTATGAAATGGTCGAAGAGCAGTCTATGCTCTAAGCAAACCAAACAACCAACTACTACTATGAAGGAAAGATAATCAGACTTTGAGTGGGACTCTTTGGACGGTGAAATCCAAGAGAACTAGACTGAGGAAATCCTTGGTGCTAGTCTCTGGGTTTATATAGCATTCTACATAATTTGTACATGTGTGTACCCTATCTTAGATCTCAGTCTAGACTAGTAGTAATTAAATACTCGTGTTGGAATGGAAGCATAGAAGCATAGCGGAAATGAACAACATGAGGATGCAACCTGTGCATCAAATGGAAGAGAAGAAAAGAGATGGAAGCATAACGGTAATTACCGTGGGATCAATATGACTATAGGGGGAATAATTCAGGAACGGTCTACTCTACCAGACCAAGTGTCCTTGTGTTATCGAATGTCCTGGATAAACGATGTGATTGCATGGGGTGAAGGTCGCGTGATCTAGTCACGTAAGCGTGGAAAGAAACGGGATGTCACGTGATCCGAGTCACGTGATTCTGATAAGATAAGATAAGAGATGTTACTCGTGTAACCTGTTATGACCGTAACAGTTTAATGTTCATCCCTAACTTTGTTCAACTTTTATTTCAAATAGATGTCTCGCCCCATAGTGGAATCTCGACGCTGATGTGCTATATTGTTGTCAGGAGCATACAGAGTCACTACTCACTCAACTTTTGGAGTTGTTTGGACTAGGTCAGCTCTGGGACGAGTATGGTATTGTTGACAACCTCAAATCTAAGAAAGACTTGGGCTGCTTCACACCAGAAAATGCTTTAGAGTAAAGAGAAACTTGTTAAGAGGGAATCCCAACAAGAACTTGACTAGAGTTCTTGGGGCATTGATTCAAGGTACTTATACTACTACAGTTGTTTGTACATGTTTACCTACTGGTCCGTGCGTCCTGTAGATAAGGTATGACATCATAGCTAAGTGATACGAGATAAGAGTCTAGACGTTTCTAGACCTTCAGTAATTAAATAGGTGAGGCGAGTCACGTGACTGGTCTAGACCGTGGATCACGTGATGAGTCCGAAGAAAAGATAAGGTCAGGTGATGAGAAAGGTGCACATGTTGTCACGTGACCATGGAAAATATCACGTGACTAGAAAAAGAAAGATTAGAAAATTAAAGTTCGTAACAGGTATTGTGGGCGAGCTAGTGGTATGGGTTACGAAATGGACCTACTTTATGCTTCATCATACATTTCTACACCTTAACTTTCACTTTACCTTAATCTTTTCAATAACATGTGATCATGGGAAAGTCACATGACTAGTCACATGACCGGACCATACACTGAACATGAACTCTTAGTCATTACTACTTCTTTACTTCCTTTTCTCATCATCAAGGAACCACCACTCTCACAAGATACTTCCTTTCTTACCATACTTAGCCTTATGCTCCCAGACACAGCATGGTCTGTGAGCATTCCTTACCAGTATATAAGCTAGACACATTGCAACTGCTACGGCAGTCTAATCCATTTGTTCTCTCTGCCTTAACAAGCAGCCAGCTCTAAGGGTTCCGCTCACCATCTCTCTTCATTATTCCCCTCATCCTGCAGGACATACATAAAGGTCATCATTGGCTCTGAGTTAGTCATTGAGTCCACCTGCAGTGGACAGTACCTCATACAGGCATGTGCTGTTTGACGTGGTATTGCTGGATTCGCTGAGCATAGCTCGGAAGTTGTTACAGTATGTGATATTATACTCTGATCCTATGTATGTACACTGATGGGTGCATCGTGCAGCCGTTCACAAATGATTTCCCTCACATCGACATTCATGAACTGCTCGCCCTTGACCTTTTGCACCAAATTATCAAGGGTGCCTTCAAGGACCACTTCGTAGATTGGGTTGAGCAGTATATCAAGGCAAGGTATGGTGCTGATGCAGACACTATTTTAGATGACATAGACTGTAGGTAAGTTTAAACCTGGAGTGTTTTGGCTAGCACTCACAATGGTACCATTTAGAATTGCTGCGGTGACCCCCTTTTCTGGATTGAGGCGATTCCCACAATGATGTCACTTCAAGCAATGGACTGGAGATGATTCAAAGGCTTTAATGAAGGTGGGGTCCAATTCACTATCTCGCTCGGAAGTATTATACTTACTTGCACTAGGTTTACCTCCTGGCAATCGAAGGCTGTGTCCCACATGATGTGGTATGAGCCTTGTGTGCACTTCTCGAGTTCTGCTACCTCATGCGTCGCAGCACAATTACTGATACTACACTAATTGCCATCAACAATGCGCTGGAGCACTTCCACCAATACCGCAAAGTATTTTCCCCAAATATTGTGTCCACTTTCTTGCTACCTTGCCAACATGCAATGATGCACTATTCCAATCTTATTTGTCTCTTCAGTGCCCCAAATGGCTTGTGTTCTTCAATCACTGAGTTAAAACATATTAAAGCTGTCAAGCAGCCATATAGACGGTCAAATCACCACAATGCACTTAGACAGATGTTAATAACCAACCAACGACTGGATAAGTTGGCACGGTGTCACATTGACTTCAATCAGCGCAAAATGCTTGACAGGACATGTGTGTCTCACAGACTGTGCAGGCCACACCATAGTATGGAATTCTTGCTCCTCTAGCCAATTCTTGACCAGCCTGCAGGTGTGCTTGGGGTCATTGTCTTGCTGAAAGATAATGTCAGGAGGATTGAGACCATCCAGGGTTGGTAGCAAAATCAACTCCCTCCCAAGTCATACAGCCCCACATCATGAGAGAATCTCCTTCAAACTTGAGAGTTCCCTGCACCAGCCTATCACTAAGGCCCTCACCTGCCCTTTTCCATGCCCATTTGTGTCCATCTGACCCTAGGCGGTTGATTTTGATCTCATCAGACCATACTATCTTCTTCCAGTCCTCTATAGTCCAGTCTTTGTGAGCACAGGCAAAATCCAAATGAGCTTTGTGTTGAATGGACAGTAGTTATCTATATATGGTAATAGAATAGTTCACATGCCCATTATGTATTTAACATTCAGACTCAGCATCTGAGTTCTAATAGAGCTTTAACTTGAACCACAATGTTCCCATCAGAACTCACCAACCAACCATGTAAGTGGCAGACCGCTGTATAGTCTCTACCAGTATATGTTGGTCTCAACAGGTTATGAGCCCCACTCACGTTTTTATGCAGCAGATGAGCAAATGTGCTTTGCACTCACTCATTGAGCTACATACCTCCCACTTGTGCATCCTCATGCCAAAACGGACAGTACCTGATACACTCCATCTGAGCTCTCATACAAGCAGCTGGCGACATCACAACTAACCACACGGATGCTATCAATCAGTGGGAAGATAGCAATGATAAGGTGCTTGGGGCTCTCCGCCTCAAGATGGAAACCCACATCGCTTCACGGTTTGAAGGACAGAATCGTACCTCCCTCCTCTGGGAGGTTAAGGCAGCCTACTCCTGGCCTACCCTGGCCACTGCCTATATAAAGTTTAAAGTGCTCGTAGATATAGTGATCCCTCAAACAATCACTCTGCACCATCTTTCGCTAAGTTGAATGTGCACTTTGTGTGCCTTGCTGAATTTGAATATCCCATCACCTCCAACATACAGATCATGATAATCCTCTTGAAGATGCCCTCCTATGCTGACATCCTGTCACAGTTACTTAACAACTCCTCCATGCCATCCGCCACTGCCACTGCCAGCCCCACTCTGCCCTTCATGGCAAATGTGGAAGAATCCATCACCACTGCCTGGCAGCAATACATATCTCACCGGAAACCCACACAACCAGCTGCGAACAAGATTTCTGCTGTAAAGCGCGAAGGAGGTGATCCCTCCTTCCAACAGCAGCAACAAGGGGGTTCATTGCAAGATGGCCAGCCCAAACACCGCTATGGCAAGAGGTCCCAGCAGGGACAGGAAAAACAGGAGAAGCGGAAACAGCATGCTCATACGAGCAATTCCACTGCACCTGCCACTTTGTTTGCCTTTGCTGCTCCTGTTATCGCTCCCACCGACCTTCCTTCTTATATGACCACTGTTGACCCCCACCTCCTCTCTCACACCACCGGCACTGCGCCTTATGGCCCACCCACGTTCCCTCACACCTGCAACATGATTTCGCTTGCGCATTGACTTGGAGTTGTCCCTACCACCGAAACAGTTCAGACACTTGACCCCATTGCGAACTGACATGTCAACTGGGAAGGGGGCATCCCCTCTTCCCATCTGTTAATAAACTGGTTTGAGGAGGAAATTGAACTCAACATCTTCACAGCAATCATGCTGTTGGATGATGAAGAGGAGATGGTTTCCATGGGCGAAGAAGATCATGATGAGTACATTGATCATTACTTCGAGCTCGAAGTGGACACTTGGTCAGTAGCATCCTCTTGCTCCCACTCAGACACTGATGCGCATTCTTTTTCACCACAGAATATATATGATCTCTATATGTACTCATCTGTAGTTGGTAGTAGCATAAATAGACTACCTGATATATCAACTCTCTCCATGTGTGATAAATGTGCCAAGTCTGATTCTAAGGGCAAGGAGAAAGAACACAGTCACAGTATACCCAATGACATGTGGCTCCTCAACTCTGGCACTTCAGCTCATTTCACCCATAATATCAATGACTTTAGAGAATACCAACCCTTCCTAGAGCCCAGATTCTTGCATACTGCAAACAGAAAGGTCCCTATATTAGGAGAAGGAACAGTTATTATCTCATTTCAAGGTGAACATTGTGATTATTGCCTGTCATTTATATGCCACACTGCAACATAAAGCTCATTTATATGGGCACCTTGCTATTAGACCACTGCCTGACTCTTGAGTTCATAGCTGGCTGCATAAATCTGTTCAATAAATGGGTGAAAAAGACAATCCTGTCCTTCCACCAGCATGGTAATAATACTATGTACTGGATGTGTGGCCCTACCATTCATCCAAAGCAGAGCAGCCACAATGTAATGATGGCCTCCATGGATTACAAATTGATACATTGCCGCCTAGGCCACCCCTCTAAGGAAGTGGTTAAAGCCATGTGAAAACACTTAGAGGATTTTCCTGACATTGATATTCCATCAAAGGAAAAGATCTGCACTGGTTGTCAACTAGGCAAACAACCAAACAGGTCATTCCCTCACACTGAGTGAAGGGCAACCACACTGTTTGAGCTGATACATTCAGACCTCAAATCATTTGAGGTGGAATCATACCACAAATACAAAATATGCCATTGTCTTCTACAACGATTTTACTTCAATGGCATGGGTACACTGTCTACAAACGAAAGATCAGGCTCTATGAGTCACAAAACAATTCTTTTTGTATATCTGGACCCAGTACAACACCCAAATTAAGGGCTTCAGATCAGATGCCAGAGGCGAATTTACCTCCAAGGCATTCACAGAATATCTGTGGGACAACAGTATTCACATACACCAGTCCGCACCATATGCGCACCAACAAAATGGTCACACAGAGTGTATTATATGCATACTTATGGACAAGGCACAGGCAATGCGTCTTCACACTTGTCTACCTGACTCCTATTGGGAGTTTGCATTATCTCATGCAACTCACATCTACAATTGGATCCCTATGGCTCTATTACAGTGGAGGACCCCCCATGACCATCTTAGAGTCTTCAGATGTGGTGCATACATGCACATTCCCGATGAAACTCAAGGAGGAAAGCTGCAACCAACATTGCAGCTCATGATTTACCTTGGTGTGGTACCTGAAAACGATGTGAATAACCTCTTTATGAGGCCCAATAACACTCTGCACAAGTCCGCCCATGCAATCTTTGATGAGCATCTCTTTCCAAGATGTTTAGGGGCTTGGCCACATAAGCTGGTAAGCCATGTTCCACATAAACCCCACACCCATGAAGACAGTCATTCCGACCACAATGAATCATCTGATGATGATGACAATGATGATGTCACACCTGCAAGGCCTGTGCCTGCACCACCTCATGTGGAACAACCTCAAGCAGCACTGGAGCCAGAAAGGGAATTACCCCCACCTCCTCCTATTACTCCTCCATGGGCTCCTCACCCTCCTATTGCACCCCACCTATGAGATGATCAGAGTGTACATGTTGTGTCCCCATTCGCCCCAGCAATGTCTACAGTAACAAACACCCTCTCAGACAAGTCAGAGAGATAGAGGATACTTCCTCCTGGAAGAAACTCATTGGAGAATCATCATCATCCCAAACACTGGACTCATCTGTAGTCCCGGGTGGCATGCCTCCATCCCCATTCCCATTGGAGCAGGATGTTGAACAGCTCATCCACAAAGGGGGAGAAATTTTAATTGCATACCTGGTTTCGAAGGTGATTCCTCTCGCTGATGCAGTGAATGTTACGAAACGAACTACATTCACACTTACCTCTACTTCATCATACATTTCCTATACCTTTACTTTTCAACAACATGTGATCATGGGAAAGTCACATGACTAGTCATGTGACCAGACTGTACACCAAACACATGCCCTTAGTCATCATTGCTTCTTTACTTCTTTCTTTCACCATCAAGGAACCACTCTTACGAGATGCTTCCTTTATTACCATACTTAGCCTTATGCTCACAGACACAGCTTGGTCTGTGTGCACTCTTTACAGGTATATAAGTTAGACACAATGTGACTGCTACAGCAGTCTAATCCACTTGTTTCTTCTGCCCTAAAAAGTAATCCGATTCTAAGGGTTCTGCTCAACCTTCTCTCCACCCTTCCCCTCATCCTGTGGGACACTGATTTGGTCGTCGTTGGCAAAGGTCAATATCCAACTATAGTGGGTAGCTCGTTGTACACATGTGCGCAGTTCAACGTCGGGCTATTGGAAGAGTGAACATATGTAGTTCAACTTCATAACACTTTGATTAGACTTGTCTCCTATACTCAGATTGTTTTCATACCCTTGCTTGGAGCTGCAGATCCTCTCGAGAATAGCACTCAGCTCACGCTAGTTATATACGATTGTCCGGCATCAGAAATAGAGATAATGTTGCTTTTTGCGGATAGTGCACTACCACTGGTTCTTGGGTGACATTGACCCAGGCATATAGGGATATATGATACATTTGGTCCCCAGGTTCACGTGATCACCTGTGACGTCACGTCCATTCGCTGTGGGGCACTTCTTCCTTTTGTCATTTCAAATGAATTCACCACTTTTAGAGTTCTGGAAAGACCCAACGCTTTTGATATCATAATACTAGTCGTAATACTAGCATTCGCCCATTTGGGGTTACGATACCTCCCCCATTTTTTATGATACATTGCTGAAGAAGATACTGATATCACCTTTGCTCACACCACTACCACCTCCACAAACACATCAATCAGATCCCCAGAGTTTGGTTGGAAGATACCAGACAGTAAGGATCCAAAAGCAACATGGCCGACCCTACACAAACAGCCCTCGCCAACTTGGCCAACAAGTTGGCCGAGATGTCCCTTGACCAAAAAAACTAACATAACCAAGAAGATCACTGATCCCAGCACATGGGATGGAGACCGTGCCAAATGGAGGTTCTGGGGGTAAAGATCTGCCTTTGGGTTTGCACACAAACGTGGAAGTCCAACAAAGTCCATACTGTGGCAGTACTGTCATGTATGGAAGCTAAGGCAGAAGGATTTGCCCAACTGACAATAGAAAAATACCTAGACTTGGAGGACAAGTACCAAGTGGATGCCAGTGGGCAGAATACGATCCCATGGGGAGATGCTGCCTGGCCCACATGGCAAGATCTACAAATCATCATCAAAAACTATTTCTGCATTGACATGCTTGCATACGAAAGTCTAAAGAAGTTGCAAGCACTCCACCAAAATGGGTCGCCCATTGACATCTTCCTCCAAAGATTTGCAGGAATCAGAGATTGAAGACATGCATGCCATCGAGCTCCTCAAAAAGGTAGTAGACTACAGGATCTATGTTACGGTCGTAACAGGTTATACGGCTAAGTCTTCTGATCTTATCTTATCGGAATCACATGACTCGGATCACGTGACATCCCGTTCTTTCCACGCTCACGTGACTAGATCACGTGACCTCTCCCCTATGCAATCACATCGTCTATCCAGGACATTCCTTCAACACGGACACTTGGTCTGGTAGAGTAGACCGTTCCTGAATTATTTCCTTTATGGCTATATTAATCCCACGGTTATTACCGTCATGCTTCTCTTCTTCTCTTCTCTTCCATTTGATGCACAGGTTGCATCCTCATGTAACTCATCTCCGCTTTATGCTTCTATGCTTCCATTTCGACACGACTATTTAATTACCGCTAGTCTAGACCTAGATCTAAGATAGGGTACAATCATGTACATACAATAGGCTGTCACTATATAAACCCAGAGGCTAGCACCGAGGAATTCCTCAGTCTAGTTCTCTTGGGAGTTTCACCCAAAGAGTCCCACTCGTCCCCTCGTTTCCACTCCTCTCCTCATGGGCCATTCGCCGGGTACTTCCCCTGGTAGAAGCCACGTCTCGACTATCAGTTGTTGCTAGGTGCTAGCACACCTTGGACACTGATACGTCTCCCCTTCTTAGTTATTTCTCACTAGTATGGCTGTTGTGATGTTGGCCTGAAGCCCCTCAAGTATTAGCTTTGGGTTATTTCAATCTACTATCAAGTTCAAATACAGAAACTGGATCATCAAGAAGATCTGGTTCTATATAAAGACATGATCAGACTCTTTGGTCACTCATTTGAAAAGATAGCCTTAGAACACGGAGCACCTACCAGGCAATCCACTCCCGGACCTCCCCGTACTTCATTTCCACAGCCATACTACCCTCCACCACAACAATCTCATTACGGCCTCCCTCACTGCCCCCAACCTTGATTCACGCCTACCGGCACACAACCCAGTAGAGGCACCCCTATGAAAATTGGTGCACAGCAGGCACAACCACCAAGACAGGAGACAAGGTCTTGTTACAGTTGCCAGAAGCCAGGTCACATCTGACCTGACTGCCCCACCAACCCAAACAAAAGGGTCAAGCGCTCCTTCCTGCCACAATCATGCCAACAATACTTCTTCAACCCCAACATAGGGTTCTACAAGCCGGCCGCTGCCCCTGTTCAACAGGCCCAGCACTACACTGCTCACCCCCTTTCCCCCTCTCCTCATTCCGCCCCTGTAGTGGCTCAGCAAATGACTGGCTTTACTGCCACAATCCAGAGATTAACTAGGTTACCAAAAATATTGCATTCTCACGTTGTACACAATTCTGTAAAATTATGGGCACTGGACACTCCTCTACAGACATTCCTTTTTGAGAACAATATTCCTTTGCTTTACACTATACCATAGAGGAAGAATTGGCAGATAAGGTTCCAGAAGCCTATCACGAGTTCTCAGACATATTTTTTGAAAAAAAATCGGAAAGGCTCCCTGCATGAAAGCCATGGGATCATGCCATAGACCTAAAACCCGATTTCATACCAAAAAAGGGAAGAGTCATTCCATTATCTGATTCAGAAATGGACAAAGCAAAGTCTGCACATTTATTGACAAAGAACTCAAGAAAGGCTACATCCAACCTTCCAAATCCCCTCAAACAGCACTGGTGTTCTTTATTTCTAAAAAAGATGGTAAAAAACATATGGTTATCGACTACCGATATTTAAACGAAGGCACTATTAAAAATGCCTATCCCCTTCCACTCATTTCTTCCCTGATAAATCAGCTCAAAGGAGTGGACATGTTTACAACCCTAGATCTCTAATTAAAGAGGGTGACAAATGGAAAGGAGCCTTCGTCATCCCAATTGGGGCTTACAAACCCATGGTTATGTATTTCGGCATGATTAACTCCCCTCCTACATTTCAACAGATGATGAATGACATATTTAATGACCAATATTCCGTGTTGGTCATATATATGGATGACCTCATGATCTTTACTAAAGGATGACCCAAAGAGGAACATGAAGCAAATGTCAAAGAAGTACTTCTTAGGTTACATGAAAATGATCTATTCACTAAACCAGAGAAATGTCACTTCTCCAAAGAAAAGGTAGATTTCCTCAGTATGGTTGTCTCTAAAGAGGGGGTAGAAATGCAGGATTCCAAAGTGGCCGGTGTCCTTGAATGGCCCATATCCACAAAGTTGAAAGTGCTACAAGGCTTTCTTGGTTTATGTAATTATTATAGGCGGTTCATAGAAGGCTTCGCCAACATCGCACGTCCATTGAACGACCTTACCAAGACCAAGAAAGACATTCCATTCACATGGACCCTGAAGCACCGACAAGTGTTTGACATGCTGAAGAACAAATTTCAAGAAACCCCTCTCCTGGCATACCCAAATTGGGATCAGGAAATGTGTTTGGAAACAGATGCTTCTGATATTGCTACTGGAGCAGTTCTCTTGGTAAAGTGCAACGATGGACACTGGCAGCCTTGTGCCTTCTCTTCTTATTCTTTTGATTCCGCCAAACAGAATTACAATATTTATGACAAAGAACTTCTAGCAGTGATAAGGGCTCTAGAAGAGTACTGTCACTACTTACTGGGTAGGGAAAGCTTCGAAATCTGGACTGACCACAAAAATCTAGAAGAAGCCCCAAACCCTTTCGGGTAGACAAGTGCACTGGCACGTATTATTACAAGAATGCAACTATACCATGGTTTACTAGTAATGGTTGAGCAGATGCACTCTCTTGTCGACCAGAACATGGTGATGCGGTCAAAGACCATAACACTAACATTACCATTCTACTCCTAGAAGTCTTTGTCAACAATATTTCTATTTCTTCCTCATTTTACAAAAAAAATAATAAAAGAAACAAAAAATATCAATAAAACTCCATTTCTGGACTTCACATATGATGACTCAGAAAAAATCTTTAAAAATAACAAAAACAAAGTCTTTGTACCCGAGTTGCTTTGTATCAAACTTTTATTTTTAGTTCACAATTCTCCTATGGCAGGCCATACTGGTCATGCTCGCACAACCCATCTTCTTTCTTGATATTTTACATGGCCTGGAGTCACAAAAGACATTAAATTATATGTAGATAGCTGCCAAGTGTGCGCCCTCATGAAGGGTAAGACAAAAGCACTGGCAGGAAAACTCCTCCCACTTTCCACACCATTACATCTCTGGGAGGATTTATCCATAGATTTCATCACCAGACTACTGCCATCAAACGGACTTAATGCCATCACGGTCATCGTAGACTGCTTCTCCAAAGAAGTCATCTTTGTACTGTGTTACGATACTGTTTCTTCCTCAGACTTAGCTATTATATTTAGAGATAATGTGTGGTGTATCCACAGACTTCCCTCTACCATAGTTTCAGACAGAGGCCCACAATTCATTTCGGACTTTACACGAGAGCTCTGCAAAGGGCTAGGCATTGACCAGAAGATCTCTACCACTTACCATCCTCAAACCGATGGCCAAACGGAAAGAATCAACCGAGACCTGGAACAATATCTTCACATGTATATAATGAAGAACCAGGACTTGTGGGTAAACTGGATCAAGCCAGCCCAATTCCAACATAACAATTCCCTCACTTCAGCTACCGGCACCACTCCCTTCTCAGTCACACACAATTACCAACCTTGCATTGGATTTGAAGGAAAAGCCAAGGGGCTTGGGGGATCGTTTTTAGTGGAAATGGGCAAAGCCCATAAAGAAATTGAGCAAGCTCTCGTCATATAAAAGGAGGGAATGAAGGTGCAAGCAGACAAAAAGAGATCGGACGCACTGGAGTATCAAAAGGGACAGCGCGTATGGCTGTCAATGGAAAACTTGAAGTTGCCGTATCCATCAAAGAAGTTGACACAAAAATGGTTAGGACCTTATGAAATCACCGAGGTTCTACCAAACACCATAAAACTCAAATTACCAAAGGTGATGCCCATTCATCCCACAGTAAACATCTCTCATGTCAAGCCATATTGGGAAATCCTTCCAGGACAACCAAAAGTTAAACCTGAGGCTATTAGCATCAACGCCGATGGAGAAGCACAATACGAAATAGAGTACATCGTGGTGTCGCGACTTCACGATCGGAAACTTCAATACCTCATACATTGGGTTGGTTACAACAAAACCAACTGTACATGGGAATCTGTGGACATCATCACAACTGCACCAGAAGCAGTAGCAGATTTCCATCACCACAACCCATCTGCACCATGGAAACTATGAGGAATTTCCATTGGACAATTTGATACTCTTATGAATGAAAACCACACCGAAATGAACTCTGAAGGAACTGGTCTGGAATACGAGTCCTAAAGAGGGGGTAATGTTATGAAACGAACTACATTCACACTTACATTCACTTCATCATACATTTCCTTTACCTTTACTTTTCAACAACATGTGATTTTGTGGGAAAGTCACATGACTAGTCATGTGACCGGACCATACACCAAACATGTGCCTTTAGTCATCATTGCTTCTTTACTTCTTTCTCTCACCATCAAGGAACTACTCTTATGAAATGCTTCCTTTATTACCATACTTAGCCTTACACTCCCAGACACAGCTTGGTCTGTGTGCACTCTTTACAGGTATATAAGTTAGACACAATGCGACTGCTACAGCAGTCTAATCCACTTGTTTCTTCTGCCCTAAAAAGCAGTCCAATTCTAAGGATTCTGCTCAACCTTCTCTCCACCCTTCCCCTCGTCCTGTGGGACACTGATTTGGTCATCGTTGGCAAAGGTTGATATCCGACTATAGTGGGTAGCTCATTGTACATGCATGTGTGGCTCAACGTCGGGCTATTGGAAGAGTGAACATACTGTATATCAGACCAGGGGGAGTGTTGAATGGACAGTAGTTACCTATATACAGTAATAGTTCATACGCCCATTATGTATTTAACATTCGGACTCAGCATCTGAGTTCTAATAGAGCTTTAACTCGAACCACAATGTCCCCATCAGAACTCACCAACCAACCATGTAAGTGGCTGACCGCTGTGTAGTCTCTACCAGTATATGTTGGTCTCAACATTTGTGATGCCTAGCAGAGAGAATAGGGCATTTGGATTTGACTACAGCTTTCGTACCAACTTTCTTCAAGTGGAGGCAAACAGTATTGGCAGAGAGAGGTTGGTTGATGATGTTGGTAAGTGATCTGGTCACTTGGACAGCATTTTCAGCCTTCCCAGAGGTGATAAGATGTTGGGCATGGTGAATATTGGCAGGGGAAAACTTGGAAGGATGACCTCCAACAGCTCTCAGAAGGTCAGAATGCTCTTTGGAACAAAGTTTGGATATGGCAGAAGGGCTGACACCAGTTTGCTTGGCAATGGCTTTACCAGAATGGCCAGAATCAAGCAAAGAGAGGGTGGTATTTTGTTAAGTAAGTGAAAGAGATCTGACTATGATGGTGGTTGAGAATCAAGAAGTGTGGGAACTTTTTGAAACTCAGACATGTTGTTTATATGTGTATCTTTGTTTGTACTAACAAATAAAGGCAATTATACTACAATATGACTGAGATCCTACTCAGCAGTTCAAAAGCTCAAAAACCCTTTCCATGGTATTGCTGTTTTGAATTGACTATATCTTCATAGCATGTGAACCACATCACATGGCCTAGGGAGTGTTCTTATAGCCAGGAGTATGTACTAGTTATACCTAAGTGAAATTTTGACAGTGCACCTCACACACTATCATTAGGTTGAGTATGGAAAGGTTTTTGAGGTCACTGTAACTCTGCTGGTCAATTAATATGTGGCAATCATCTTGACATATGTTCATTCAGAGGAATTCATCAAACATTCCCACTTTTTCATAAAAGCAGCCTTAAGTTTTTTAACCAGGCTCTTTATGGGACCACAGAATAATGTGTTGTCGATGTAGATTATAGTGAGTACGATATCATTTCCTCGCTTATAGATGAATAGGCCAGCATCAGTCTTGAGCCATTCAAAGCCAAGTTCTTTCATCGACTTGTCTAGTGCGCACCACCAGATAATCTCAGCTTGCTTTAATCCATAAATCATGCATAGAAGCCTAAGCACTTTGCTACCTTTGTGAGGCAGTGCAAAACCTTCAGGAAACTCCATGTAGAGTTCCTCTTCTAGGATTTCATATAAATAGGTGAATCGGACATCAAGTCCAGATATGTGTGTAACAAACCCCGAACTATGTTCAGCGATCCTAGCAAAGCAATGTCGAACCGTGCACGCATGTACAATGCTTTGCCCACTGCAGGTGGACTCAAACAAAAGCCTCTGTGAACGAAAGATATAAAGTTGTTCCACAGGACGAGGGGAGTGAGGATAAAGGGAAAGATGAGCAGAACCCTTAGATCTGGTTGCTTGTTAGGCAAGGAGAACAAATGGATTAGACTGCCGTAGCAGTCGCATAGTGTCTACTTTATATACCTGTAAGGAGTGTGCACAGACCAAGCTGTGTCTGGGAGCGTAAGGCTAAGTATGGTAAGAAAGGAAGCATCTCGTGAGAGTGGTTCCTTGATGATGAGAAAATAGAAGAAAAGAAGTAAGCTGATTAATAGCACGTGATTGGTGTACGGTCCGGTCACGTGACTGGTCATGTGACTTTCCCACAATCACATGGTGACGAAAAGTTTTAAGTAAAGTAAAAAGTTAAAGCGATGAAATGTATGATGAAGTGTAAAGTAGGTCCGTTTCGTAACAATGTGCCAGTTTTCTAGGACTGCTAATGCAAGCATACATCACACTGTTTTGAATTGAACCACAGGCAAGAAGATCTGATTGAAGTCAATGCCTTCAACTTTACTAATTGAGCTTCCTTGTGGCCATCTGACTTAATGTCAAAGACCCATCGATTCTTTATGATCTTTCGACCAATGGGGCAATCTACTACTTCCCAAACCTTGCAATCTTTGAGCATTCCAAGCTCGGTTTTGCAGGCCTTCCACCAGAGAGCTTGCTCATCTGCAGGTAATTTATTAATGTCCCTAAAGGACCATTATAATTGGGAGCATTTGCTGTTTCAGCAAGAGGAACATAGGTAGGAGATTAAGTTTTCTCCCCCTTCACAGGTGAGCTGCTCAACATCCTGCTCCAAAGGGGATGGGAAGTGAGGCATGCTGCCCTGGACTACAGGTAAGTCCAGTGTTCGAGAGGATGATGGCTCTCCAACAAGTTTCTTCCATGAGGAAGTATCCTCAATCTCTCTCACTTGTTTGAGAGGGTGCTTATCACCATAAATGTTGCTAGGGCGAGTGGGGACATGGTGTATATGTTTCAATTGCCTGATAGGTGGTGGTGTAATAGGAGGGCGAGGAGCCCGTGGAGGAGTAACGTTGTTCCCTTTCTGGCTCTGGGGCTGTGGGGGATTGTTCTGCACATGGTTGTTGCGCAGGAACTGGCCTTGCAGGTTCGACATCATTGACATTATCATCAGATGAGCCGTTGTGGTCAGAATGACCATTGGCATGTTGGTGGGGATTATGAGGAACATGGCTTACTAGCTTGTGTGGCCAAGCTCCTGAACATCTAGGAAAGAGATGCTCATCAAAAATAGCATGTGCAGATTTGTGAAGAGTGTTATTAGGCCTCATAAAGAGGTTATTCTCCAGTACTATACTGAGATAAATCATAAATTGCAATTTTGGTTGCAACTTGCCTTCTCAAGTTACATTGGGAAGGTGCACATATGCATCACATCCAAAGACTCTTAGATGGGAAACAAAAGGTTTCTCCCCCTTAAGTAGTTCATGGGGGGTCTTCTATTGTAATCGAGCCATAGGGGTCTGATTGTAGATATGGGTTGCATGAGATAACATGAATTCCCAATAGGAGTCAGGTAGACAAGTGTGAAGATGCATTGCCTGAGCCTTGTTTATGAGAGTGCAAATAATTCACTCTGCACGACCATTTTGCTGGTGCACATATGGTGTGGACTGGTGTATGTGTATACCATTGTCATGTAGATACACTATGAATGCCTTGGAGGTATATTTACCTCTGGCATCTGATCTAAAGCCCTTTATACTGCATATGGATGTATGAGAAGAATTGCTTCATGACCTTCAGAGCTTGGTCCTTGGTCCATAGACAATGTACCCATACCATTGATGTAAAATCATCATAGAAGATGTTGGCATATTTATACTTGTGATATGATTCCACCCAAAGGATTTGAGGTCTAAATGAATCAGCTCAAATGGTGTGATTGCCCTTTGCTCAGTATGAGGGAATGATCAGTTGGGTTGTTTGCCTAACTGGCATCCAGTACAGATCTTTTCCTTCGATGGAATATCAACATCAGGGGAAATCCTTTAAATGCTTTTGCACAGCTTTGATCACTTTCTTAGAGGGGTGACCTAGGTGGTGATGTATGTACCAATTCATAGTCCATGGAGGCCATAGTTATATTGTGGCTACTCTGCTTTGGATGTATGATGGCGGCATCCATCCAATACATAGTATTATTACCATGTTGGTAAAACGATAGGATTGTTTTCTTTGTGCATTTATCAAACAGATTTATCCGTCCTGCCAATGACTTGAGAGTCAGGCAGTGATCATTGATTAAGTAACAAGGTGCCCATAGAAATGAGCTTTATGTTGCAGTGGGGCATATAAATGATGGGTGATAATCGCACACATTCACCTTGGGACTGAATGATGATGGTTCCTTCTCCTAAGATAGGTGCCTTTCCATTCACAGTATGCAAGTATCTAGGCTTGAGGAATGGTTGGTATTCCGTAAAATCATTGATATTGTTTGTGAAATGGGCTGAAGCTCCAGAGTCGAGGAGCCACATGTCATTGGATATACCGTGACTGTGTTCTTTCTCCTTTCCCTCAGAATTAGACTTGGAGCAATTATCACACATGGAGAGAGTTGGCAAAGATGGTAGTCCATTAAAGCTACTACAGACTACAGACCAATACATAAAATGTTTGTTAATCTGTGGTGAAGGAAATCACACATCAGTGTCTGTGTAGGAGCTGGTAGATGGTACTTGCCAAGTGTCCACCCCAAACTCAAAGTACTGATTGAGATAGTCATCTCGATTGTCTTCGCCCAGTGAGACCATATCCTCTTTGTTATCTACCTCCATGATGGTGGTGGATGCATCAAGGGCGATCTCCTCAAGCTGGTCCTGCAATGGATAGGAGGAGGGGATGCCTCCTGCCCAGTCAATGTGGTGGTGTCTTCTTTCTTAGGCTTAAGCAACAGGAACTGACTATAACTCGAATAATCTTGCTCCTCCAGACTCTGTGCACTTAGCCTTCCATGGTTGAAACACTATAAGCTAGGGATTGGATAGTATCTCCTAGACAATTCAATGAAATTGAGTTGGTGATAGACTTAGTGTAGTCAATAATGTGGGTTGTTCACCAATCCTCAACAGACATTTACAGATTGGTATGAGGATGTACTTCTTTTTGATGGTCTGGTTGGTGGGTTGTCAACTGGTCAACAACAGTCAAGTACTGGTAAACACAAACAAACACTTGTCAACAATGGTCAACAGAAGTGTAGTTGTAAGATTTAAGGTAATAGAGGTTGTGTACAGCGTGTTCGGATGTCAACCTTAGACATCTAATTGGTCTTGGCTGAGAGAATGTGCAAGAGGTAGCCAGCAAAATGAGCCATGGTGGCATGACCTGACATGGTTGGTCAACATTAACATAGATGCATCCAGCACTAAAACAACCCACTTAGACTACAGCCATCACAATACAAACTAGCAACTTACCAGGTCTCCATCATGCCAAAACCAGCAAAGGTGATGAATGA
The DNA here is from genome assembly GCA_038090375.1 of Boletus rubroflammeus. NCBI lineage: Eukaryota > Fungi > Basidiomycota > Agaricomycetes > Boletales > Boletaceae > Boletus > Boletus rubroflammeus. The sequence continues at coordinate 3,303 of JBBPMQ010000199.1, read as the reverse complement.
GGCATCACCATTCTTTCATGTGAAGGTTCTTCAGGGTTCCACTGAAAATGACAGCAGCACTGGTGACAGCTGCTTGACCACTGCTGCTGACATATCTGAGCGAATGTGTCAAAGAGATCATTGCATTTCTTGAGGTCACACCTGAGTTTAGCAAGCAAGAAGTTGGGTGCAAATGCAGCCTCAATTAACTGAATGTAGATTGAACGACAGCCAGGTATGAGGCCCAGAGCAACACGAAAGGTGAAAGCAGGGTGAGGGGCAAAGGAGGGAAAGTAGTGGCTATGGCTAGTGTTGCCATGACTTGCGCCATGGAGAAAGCCGACTCACGCCAAAGGGCAAGTCACGGCAACACTAGCTGTAGCAGGGTGGATAAAATCTTGAGGAATCAAACCTCTGTTAATTTCAGTGATTTCAAATGCAAAAATGTCTTGCAAGCTGCCAGGTAGGCTAAATAGGGTTTGCAAAATGCAAGGGGGGGCTGCTTCTCCTTGGCACTGAGAATTGCCAGCAAAGGCCAGTCAGCACTAGCAAATGCTTCCAAAGGGAGAAACATCAGCATAGGCTCCTGCCTGTTGTTCCTCAGTGCCTATTCCACAGGCCAAGGTCAGCCCTTCATAATAAGGGCAAGGAGTCGACATGACAAAGAAAGAAAATGGTTGGCCTTAGCTTTCTGACTCACCTGAACAGCATGCAACCCTCCAAATCAACCCGCTATTCAGCAGACGAAAGACTTGGAGTTTCAATTTTGCAGCACAGCTTATTAATTAATGTTGGTATTGTTTGTCCTTTTATTTTGTTGGCCATACTACTTCATTAGCCCCAAGCCACATCACTAGCTCCCATTCCCCCTTGTCATTGTGTCTTTGCCATGGCGGTACCAACATCAGCCTCAACCATGCTCACTCCCAAAATTTCAAGCAGACAATTGTGCAGGGTATATTCACCCCACCCTGCTCACTCATGCCTGAGCCCACTGACCCCTAGGTTTGTTGAATACTTTCCTCTTACTGTCACCACTACCACAACTTTGAGCCAATGTGGAACCAAGTTGTCAACCACTTCGAGGCTGTGCCTAACCAGGGTGTGCAACTTACATGCCTTCAATGGCAATATATTCCCTTCCTCCCTTTCTTTCCATATGCACTGATGGCCAAGGCTGAAACAGACCTGTGCAATGAAAACAGCGCAATGGAGTACACTGTTACATTTCATTCTATTTTACTTCTTTTCGCTTCAAACTTCAATTACTCATCTATGCCTTAGCCTCGCTCCTCTCTCTCTCTGAACAAAGACTAAGCTGTCTAGCCCATTTAGTCTTACTCTCACCTTCTGCCATTGTTTCATGGCTTTCTCTGACTTTCCACGAGTTGTATTACTAATAGTTCTGTGATATTCTGTCACATTCCTTTTGATTACCAATCACTCATAGGCTAGCACTATGTAAACCTCTTGATTCCCCTTTTTGACCCTCTCTTTAACTCAGACCTACTCAGTCACATCTGGTCAATATACCACTTCTCCCTTTTCCTTGGATCTCTGACTTCTTCACACTAAGTTTGAGTGTGCACTCCTTGAACCTTTGAACCTTTTGTTACGGTCGTAAGAGGTTACACAGGTAACATCTCTTATTTTATCTTATTGGAATCACGTGACTCAGATCATGTAACATCCTGTTTCTTTCCACACTCACATGACTAGATCATGCGACCTCTCCCCTTATGCATTCACACCCTTTATCCAGGACATTTGTCACACATGGACACTTGGTCTGGTAGAGTAGACCATTCCTGAATTATTCCCCTTATAGTTATATGACTCTCACAGTAATTACCATCATGCTTCTTCTTCTTCTTTTCTCTTCCATTTGATGCACAGGTTACATCCTCATGTTGTTCATTTCCACTATGCTTCTATGCTTCTATTCCAACATGTGTATTTAATTACCACTAGTCTAGACCTAGATCTAGGATAGGGTACAAACATGACACACTAAGTAGAATGTTATATAAACCCAGAGGCTAGCACCAAGGATTTCCTCAGTCTAGTTCTCTTGGATTTTACCCTCCAAAGAGTCCCACTCAAGTTCGATTCCTCTCTTTCATAAGTAGTAGTTTGGTTGTTGGTTTGCTTAGAGCATCGACTGCTCTTTGCCGATTTCACTAGAACTAGACTTTAACTACAGCTCTACCCTTACCATACAACCTTCCACTCTTGCAACAAGTGTGTAGAGCAACCAAGTAGTCAAGGTCACAAACGCTCACAAGTAGAGGCGCTAGTGCCCATCATCTTTCACAGGTCACTCCAGTCCTTCCCCACCCCAGACGTTCATGGACGTGTCAAGGACTCCCTCAGACACCCTTACATCGCCTGTCGGATACCAGGAGCAGGCGCTCTCCCGACAGAACGTGGACTAGTACAAGTAGCAGACTCGGAGCAGGCGGCTGTCAGAGAACGGAGCCCAGTGTGTGAAGAGGCCAAAATCACTCCCTCCCCCACCTCAGCATTCTTTAGGGCATTGTCCGAGGACTTCTCGCCCGAACACTTCAATTTAGTAAGAGACTCAGATGGAGATTTTCTCTTCCCACAAACGACAGCACAGATCATCGCCAGAGCGATCAGATCAGGAGGACAAGATCTCACTCCGCTAGAGAAGCAGATAGACCAACTATCGGCATACTCCAAACCAATACTGGAGTATGACCCAAACGACTACGATGGAGAGCTGGAGTACCTAACCTCTGTGCCTGTGCCAACACACCTCCTCCCCCCCAAATTAACTACTCCCGACCTACAGGAAGTTGGAGCAGTCATAGTAACGGGCGGAGTCAGACCAATCGTAGGAGTGAAGAGAGAATTAGCGGACCTATCGGATCTTACAGAACTCACGGAGTCAGAAGAAGAACCACGCTGTTACGGTCGTAACAGGTTACATGAGTAACATCTCTTATCTTATCTTATCGGATCACGTGACTTCCAATCACGTGACATCCCGCTTCTTTCCACGCTCACGTGACTAGATCACATGACCTTTATCCCTATGCATTCACACTCTTTATCCAGGACATTTGTCACACATGGACACTTGGTCTGGTAGAGTAGACCGTTCCTGAATTATTCCCCTTATAGTTATATTACTCCCACGGTAATTACCGTCATGCTTCCTCTTCTTTTCTTCTCTTCCATTTGATGCACAGGTTGCATCCTCATGTTGTTCATTTCCGCTATGCTTCTCAACTTCCATTCCAACATGCATATTTAATTACCGCTAGTCTAGACCTAGATCTAAGATAGGGTACAAACATG
>JBBPMQ010000198.1:0-35424 GCA_038090375.1 Boletus rubroflammeus | reverse complement strand
TTCTTGTTTCGTAGCGATGCGCGTCGCGGCAAGACAAAGTTTCTGCCGCACATTCTCTGATCCGGGTCGGAGAGAGAGCAGAACTTGTACATCAACACCGTTTGCGTCCGCCATCTCGCTCATAATTGCGGATGAATCCTTGTGGTTATACACACTCTCGTGAGGAAGATAAGGCTTCCAATCTTCGGTGTAGAAGCGGATGACCCGAGATGCAAAGAACTCTTGCAACGTCCATGCACGGGTGTTCCAAAAACACTTCACGAGAGCACGCAGCTCCGAGTCAGACCATACGCCTTTCAGGTGAACGATCGTGAGGGCGGATTCGTGGTACCATTGAAACATCGAGGTCAGGGACTCTTGAAGCACTGAGCCGTCCGTTTTGTTGATACAACACGTATCGGACCATGCCCAGTGCAATCCAGCATCTCGCACTGTCATACAGAACATCACCAACTTCGACACTGTGGGTGATGCTGCCAGTCCCTCTACTGATTTATGGAGGAGATCGCGGAACAGCGGTTCGGCTCCTTCCCAAGTATGGGAGAACGTGGCATATCGGAAGTATTCCCGAACGGTCGGCGTGATGCGAGCGTCGTCGCGTCTTGTCGTAATGGATGCAACGAGCTCCTTGAACTTTGGACCAGCTTCGAATTCATCCAAACACTCCTGCTTGTCACAAAGACGACCGGTCTCCGTATTGATGAGGACTAGCGGAGCGTCCCGCTGAGTCCGCTTAACAAACCTGCGAATTGTTGCCATCGTCTGCGATGGGCTCACATAGTGGTTACGCGATTCTGCAACAGGCAGAATCTTTAGATGATGCTTTCGAGCGAGTCAGAAAATATTTACCCCGAGTAGCAAGATCCGGAGATTGTTCAAGCTTCAGAAGTATATCGTTATACGCATCAATTGCCTCGTCGTAACGGTGAGCGCCGAGTAGTGCTGCATGCCTTCTTTCGTAGCCACGTGCAGACGACGGGTCGAGTTTGATCGCCTGGGATCGCGTTGACTTTCTGCTCCGGTGTAAATTAGGATACACGTACCGCATCGGCATCCTCCAGCGAATCTTTCCATGATCCAATCCCAGCTCGTGCTCTGCTTCGCTTGGTCAAAATGTCTGACGATAAAGGATCGAGGATCAGTGCTGTGGTGTAATGGACGACAGCATCTTTGTACAAAGCAGAGTCCATGGCGACATCTCCACGTTGCTCTAATGTCTTGAGACAACGCGCTTTGAAGTCTGGAGTTCAATGTCAGACAGCACCGAAGGAGATGAACTTAGTAGGGAATCCTCACTAGCTACCCACTTGGTTTCATCTATAGACTTCGTTTCCTCCTCGAGGATGTTCGTCGTCGTGTGGAAAGAATTTGTCGCATCGCTACGTCGCTGTTGGAACCCTTCACCAAATTCCGACTGAGGTTGCCCATGGCGGTTACCCGTGCCTTCTCCTAGCTCACTCTGCATGGGTCGGAAACATTCGATCGCCTCCGAAACGCGACCCTCTTGTTCAAGAACATCGCATATCGCACGGTAGATGAGAAACCTTGGAAGATTGAACTGAATCACGAAGACTGTCAACGTCCGGCTTCAGACTGTGATGTAGAGCATACCTTGACGGCGGCACTCAATGCTTCGTTGACTGAGCTACGAATCAACACGGTGCTCGCCCACTTGATTAGTAACGTGTTTGGGGTGGAGGGACTGAGTAACAACGCCGTAAAGTAAGCTGTAATCGCCTCATCCTGTTTCTTGGCGCTCGATGCCTCGTCTCCAATTGTTTCCAGTGCTGATATACATTGGCTCTTGAACCCTGATGGTAGAAATTGAATACTTATCCCGATGTGCGACGCCAAAACTCACCAGCAAACCAGTCCACCATCAGGCTGTCGATTCTGACCTTCTCGCCTACGGGGTTCATGATGTCGAGAAGAGAGATAGCAGCATCGATTATGCGGCCCTCTGCATACAAGATTTGGCATTGAGGCTTCTTCTCGTGCGCGCGAAGGATCTGGACAAGGCTATCCGCCCTATGTTGTGAGTTGAAGAGCTGGTTCCGGAGTTCCTGGACGGTTTCTTCGAGACATGCAATTTTGGTGTCTAATGAACGTGGATGTCAACGACACGCGAGTCAAGATGCTGATAAACGCACTTGAGTTCTCCTCCCGTGCACGAAGGGACTTGATTGTTTCTTCGAGATCTGCCTTTTCCACCTTCATGCGTTGTATTTCCTGTTCAGCGAAAATCTCCAGCAGTCAATAACACGGGGCAGCGAGAATTTGACGCAAGTGCACTAACATTGTCGGAATAGGATGTGGGAAGGATGTCACAGAGACTGCGAAGGGCGATTGTCTGGTCCCCTGCTATCGCAATGTCGTTGTTTGCTGAGATGGTCATTGATTCGACCCAAACTCTATGCTGGATGACAGACCCAATTTGCTTGTGCGTCGCTGTGTCCCAGAATGAGATCGATGAGGCTGAGGAAGCTGCGATGAATGTGCCGTTGCTTGCCAGGGCGATGCACTTGGGTAGAGAGTTGCTGTGGATGGGCCATTGAGAACGCGTCGGGATCTGGGTGGACGCGTCGAGGCAGTTGAGGTTGCCATCGCGAGATAAAACAAAGAGTAGCTTTCCATCGCTGGTCCAAGCGAGGGATTGGTTGTACAAAGAGTTTACTTGGAATGGGACGTCGAGGAGGACACGGCCGTCCTGACTGTCGTAGATACGAACGGACTCGCAGCCCCATGTGGCAGTGGCGATGAGTCGCTCGTCGGGTGAGAACTTGACGCCAAGAACGTGGTGGTCGTGTTCCAAGGGGCCGAGCAGTCGCTCGCCAGTCGAGAACGACCAGACACAGGCAGTCCAGTCGCGCGATCCGGTCGCAATTCTCGTCCCATCCGGTGAGACGTCCACGACGTACACCGACTCGCTGTGTCCTTTGAACTCGGTCACCTTTTCGTGGCTCTCCGCATTCCACACCGTCACCAAGCCACTGTCCAACCCACCCACGACCCACCTTCCATCTCGTGACACCGCAATGTTGCAAACGGTACTCCCCGCATCCATTGGCGTCCCCACCTCCACGCCGTCGTTCGCTCGCCAACGTCGGATCTTTCCTTCCCGACCACTGCTCACGAAGTGCTTCCCATCGACGAGGAACGCAACTGACAATATGTCACGCCTCCCATCGATTTCGATCGGTTTCGCTTCCTTTTTGTGAATGGTGCTAGAGGAGGGACTGTTTTCACTCGACGCTTGGATCCCCGTCAGCATCGTAGTGTTAAACGTCTCGTTCAGATACCCACCATTCCTTGACTCCCCGCCTATGTTCAAGGACATACTCGGCCAAGTAACAGAGGTTGGAGAGCAGGATGCGCGGTCGTCCACCTGCGGTACGCCATTCAAGTTGTCGCCAGGCAAACACGTGTCTTGTTATCGATCTACATCAGTTCACACACTATAATCATCTTGTTCTCATCCCCACCCATATCCTTGTTATCGCGGTGACTTGAGAGTTGTCGATGGAGAAAATCACGCTCGAAGCCGTTGGAAATGGGAAAAAGTATGCTATGAGCATATACTATGGTAGTGGGTGCATGATGGTTTCGTTCAGTCTGAGCAGCTGCCAGTGCGCGTTGGGAGTCGGAGAGCTGGTCATGGTGTTGCTGTACGTTTTTTCGAGACGCGCAATCTTGCTGTCTAATGAACGTGGACTGATACATCCCTCTATCCGAGACCTCTGCAAATCTGGACTTTGTACTGTGTCCTGAGAAGAGGCCTTTCGCAGAGATCATCTTGATGGGTAGAGAGAAACTGACCGGAGCCTGAGGATGAGAAAGCTACCTGCGTTTTCGTACCCCCGGGGACACTCGAGCCTTGGCACGTGCAAGTTCCTTATCGAGATACATCATCAGTTCACACTGGCATATCTATCATTATTTCTCGGCGGTTCTTACTCCACCGAAATCGTCGTTATCGCGGTGGTGACTTCAAGCCGAGTTGTCGATGGGGAAAATCACGCTCGAAGCTATTCAAGTTGGAAATGGGAAGCAGCGACTAAACGAGCTACCCCACAGTCTGACTGCTGGTCATGGTCGCTTCCGAAAATCCAAGTCACGGTTTTGGAAGAGTTGAAGGTTGTATTGTTTTGAATTCCTTAGGTTCATATTCAAATTGGCGTTCAACACGGTTGCGACCCCGGCAAGCGTCAAGTTGATCTTTAATTTTGCTCCTTGTCGGTCAGGGCGTGGTTCCAGACTCCAGAGAGTGCGCTCGGCTTCGGGGTTGTGTCCTCGTCATCGATCCCTGCGCCCACGACGAGAATCTAAAATGACTAGAACTCTTCTTTTCCCCTCCCTGGTCTTCTGGTTCTGCCTTTCCAACATATCAGCTCGAGCATTTGCAGAACACAAGACAGACGCAAAACATCTCAGTCCGTTCTTCGATGAACACAAAGGCACCTCTATCCACGGACATGGCATGCACGAGAAACGCAAGCGTGGCGGGCGTAATTATCTCGTGAAGCGCTGCAACACTTCTGAACATTCCCATGGTTCGAAAACGCCAACAAGCTCGCAAGATTCGTCCCATACAAATTCTGTCCCCGCCGGCGAGTCCAAAAAATGGGGGTTGGCGTGGCCCAACGGCGACGCTTCTTACCTTGCGAATTTCGCCCGCCCGAAAGTCCGCTAGTTCGAATATTCATCCTTGTTGTCTGCGCGGCTGCTAACGCTATTCTCAGTCTATACACTTGGAGCCCATATCTGCCTTCTGCGGCGTCCGATCTTGGATTGGAGGGTATCCCGATGCTATGGGGATGGGATCAGGTAGACACTTTCAAGAGCGTGGTAGTCGAAGGCTACGCAAAAAAAGTTCTCGGGATGAACGAGTATGTTCGCGACTTCTTTGTATCGCACTTCCACTGGTGATGCGACCACCCTAGACCAAATGAACCGTCTCAATCGAACATGAGCCCTCAGGACGGTATCTCGTTGTGGAAGCAGTATATAGACCCGCTCAAATATCAGGGATACTATCTTATTTCACCGGCGTGCACAAACGATCAAGCAGGACTTGATTGGATGAAATCCTTTGTCGACGGGTGCACCGATTGTACGGTCAGGATTTCTGTCGCCTCCCCAGTAAAGTAGTAGTTGAACTTTGCAATAACAGATTGACGCTGTCGCGTTCCATTTCTACGGTACCGACCCGAGAGCATTAGTTGAGCACGCCATGACCCTGCACGAAACATACAACAAACCAATATGGATCACCGAGTTCGCAGACGAGGTAGGGTTCCGGGGCATCCATTCTACCGCATAACCCGAGTGCTGATAATGCCATGCCCGACGTCACAGAATTTTAGTGGCAGTGGCGGTCAAGCCTCGACGGATAATATTTATGCATTTCAAAGTGTAATTATTGAATTCGTGGAGAATACGCCATGGATTGAGGCCGCCTTTCCGTTCGGTATGTTGAATCTCTTCCGACGAATACTAGTGACTGAAAGCCATGTCTAGGAGTGATGCATGACATGCAGGGAGTCAACGAAGGTAACTCGCTGTTAACCGCGAACGGGTGGCCAACATCGCTAGCATATAATTACTTTGGTTGAGTGGCCGCCAAAGCTTCAAATTCTGTGTGGAGGGAGTCACTCGCGCTGCAACATCCGAACTGCGCATTTTTGTCGCTTTGTAACTCAATCAAGTTTTGTGGCCGTGTCTGAATCATTATTTTGTGAGGTAATTCTTGATCTGTCGACGAGTGTACTCAGCATTCCGCACCGAACTTGGAGGATGCTGGCCTGGGCAACTCTGGGCACAGCGAGGATGAAAAGCAATGGATACATCATATGGTCTATGATCAGCCGAGGCGCTTTCATCTAATGCGACTGGCCTCGGCCATCTTCCCTGCACGCCAAAGTGCATGTGAGTCATGGCACCCCCTTGCCGCGCAACGAAGTAAGGTCGCGAGCGACATCTCGAGAAACGGACGTACTCAATAGACTACACGAATGCGCTCAAGATCCGTTCTGCTCGTGCGGCTGCGTTCACAGGTTGCTCGGCGCCTACTTGTGCAGCGACCATCGCATCGTAGAGTCCATGCTGCGAGCCAACTCCGTACGTCAACGTGAGCTCGGACAGGATATTCGGAGAGTGTTTGAGCTGTTCAACATCGTACGATAAATAAAGCAGGATACCACATCCCTCAAAGAAATCGACACACCATCGAGATGATATCCTCCAACAAATGAGCCTGTCCGACCGCCATGCCCATCATCCCATCCTGCGACGCGTGTACGATATGCACGTGGAAATGATCTACACCACGCACCGATCAGCGATGACATCGTTCATACCTACGGAGGGAAACAGATCCACGCACAATAAGATGGTTGGTAATGGATGTACATCCGTAACGCGCCTCTAGGAAGTCCCCATCGTTCCTGCGCAATGCTATACGCCCTGTCCCGTATCTCCTCCAACATCCCAACATGGCCGTCCGGTCCACCTCTGAGATCGCGCAGAGAGCGGATGGAAGCATCAAATACGATGGCGAGGAGGTAGAGCGACGAGATTGGTCCACAGGGATCCCATTTCATATCGGGGAAGATGAGGAAGCGCGGGGTGCGGCAGAGGACGCTGTCAGCTTCGGACTTGCCCTCTAACACGTCTCTGACCCTGCGATTGGGAACATCACCATCACCATCGACGTCGTCATTGTCGGTCGATCCACGCTGCTGCTGCTAGTGGGACGTACCATTGCGTGCGTGACGCGGGAAACGCGTCGATATAAGGCTTCACGATCTCGTGGTATAAATCAGGCGTTTCCGTGACCATGATGCGCTCCTGTGTCGTGTACTAGAGCAGTCGACGAACGTGGTCATGAGATTTGAACCCCTGGCATGTAAAAGAGAACGTCACACAAGCACCTTTCGAATATGCACTTCTGTCGCAGGGAATATCACCGTGAGCTTCACATCTGGAATGTCGTCCTTGCGAGCCAACCACGCATGCCACCACGAATACTGTGCAAAACATTCAGATATCCAGTTTGGTGTGAGCGCGGCGAGTAGACACGATTGACGGGATCGACGCACGATGTCTGTGTCTCCTATGCGCTTCATAGACGTAACGACACCGGTAGACAAGTGATCGGTGAATATGGACGAGAACGCAGTCCGCTCAATGCGCAGGATGGCAGAGAGGCGAACAACATCATCAGTGGACTCGCCGGAACTACTAGCCTGAATGCCAGCACAAAGCCCCGTTGAATCTCTGTCGAACGGTTGTGTACTTGGCGGGGCAGGGAACGTCCCCAGCACGATCAAAAAGTGAAAATTCGGATCTGATCAAAAGCGCCGGTGGTAAGGATTGGTTGATCATGGGCTAGAGAGCCATCCTACTTTCATCAAGGACGCGTTCAAAGACGAAGTCGTCGAGATCGTAGGGAAAAACAAGGCTGCTCGAGTGACAAGGACTCATACTTGTAGTAGTGGAATGGTGACTGGTATGATGGTAGGTAAATTCAATCGGCGGTGGCGCAGACTCGGACGACCCTGCAATATATACGGTAATGTAATTTCAAGCAGACAGTCAATACGTTCAAAGTACAGGGTTAGTCTCATATGAAACCTTGTGATATATCTCAACTATCATCAGCGCCCAGCTCGGTACTGTCCAACTTACTCGCGTCGGCTAGGTACCCCCCGACCTCCGCCCATTTCTCGGCGCCATACAGTCTCATACATCTGTTGATTACCAGCAGTCCCCAATCATAAGCCTTTGAGATGCCAATGGAGGTGACGGACGGAAAATAGCTCAACAAAAACCTTGCGACCAGACGAGGGTTGTCGATCGGTGAATTAGGGAAACACAGCGTCGTGATGATATTGCATCCCGATCCCACTGGCACCGGCACTCCACTGGGGACCTTCCTGCCGTCCAAAGTTAAACCAACTGCATGCAATTTCGGACAGATAGTGACAAGTGACAACAGCCCTTTGAAGGTGATACACTTAGCCAGCAACCGACGGCCACAACATAACTCGATGACCTGGAGTAAAGGCCAGTTATGAGCCAAGTCTGCTAGTTCTTCATCACTGAGAGCGATGGGGTTTTCTAGCTGAATGATTAGCTCCTGTAGATTGGTGACGAGAGTGAGGGGTCGGAAGGTATTGAATGAAAGCACGAAAAACTTCAAGTTGTGCTCTTCGGGGTGATGATAACGTTGCGTGTTGTGGAGATGAAGCGACCGCAGAGGGGATCTTCCTGGGTGAGACACAAGTCCACTGAAAAGAGGATATATGTTTATAGCAAACTCTAGTATGTGGAGATGGAGTGTGATTTCATGGAAGCTTTGGTCACCAGGACGAAGGAGGTCGGTAAGTGGATATAAACCAGCTAGCGTTATATTTAACTTCTTGACATTGCGAAGAGGAATGTTGGAAGGTGGTAGGTAAATTGCTCGAAGCTTGAGGGTGAATTCCTGGAGTTCGGATGACATCAGGAGCTGCTGCAGGGCATTGTCGTTGACAGGAGCCTCAAGAATGAGACACTTGAGGTTCTTAAAGTCACACACAGCGCAGGAGAGGGTGTCTATCAAGTCCCTCCCACGCGCATAAATGTGAAGCCCGAGAGTCGTCAAGCTTGGACAACGTGAAGGGAAGGTTTTGAGGAATGGTACTAGAGCCATGTCACCCTCGTTTGCTCCGACATCTAAAACGACAAGCCCAGGGGAAAGGAGTGGCTGGATGTAGGTGATGCCAACGGAACTCAAGTCCTTCCGCGTCTTCCATTTCAGGACCCTCAAATTGGGCAGGAGGTCAGACTCGAAGCTTATACATCCTAGAAAGGTGCAAGAGCTGTCATGTTGGACTTCAAGTTCCTGAATCCGGTGAGAGTAGCGTTTGATAACGAGCCAGTCCGCTTGGGATGGTGGACGCTGTTGACATCAGACAGGATTGTAGTTCAGGGAACAGTTCACCCACCAAGCTTTGCCTCGTCGACAAAACAGAGGCCCGCGGTGCCAAACACTGGAGAAGCGGCTCGAGCGAGTTGAGTTTGCGCCAAAGGTGGTTGAGGGATGGTTCCAAGAATCCACGACATGTCCGAGCGAGCGCAGCTAACGCACGTCGTCCATCTGGGTTAGGTGCTCGAATTTGAATACCACTGTCATGATAATCCGGTTCAGAACGGCTTGGTTCTGCGAGACAATCTAGGATGGCATCAAACAACTCTGCCACGAGTAGGGGGCTGGGTGTACGAGGTGCGAAGGGCATGATGGTGACGCTGTTCGAAATGCGATGGGCTGCCGAGTTAAATAGGCTGCTAAATCGGCGAACAATGATAGTCTGGCTGTTGACCACCATTGTCCAGTGTCAATTACTTACATTGTGGTCCCGCTTTGAGAAACATTCAGGGGGCCTGCACTGGGTTGACAAGTTCCCAATCAAGGCAGTCAGCTGGTAAAAAATTGGCTGTTGGCTCAGCGGACAATGGCCTGATTGCAGACCACCACTGATCAACTCAACTCCGCCGTGTCAAGTACTGACATCGTGGTCCCGTTTTGAAGAACGAGTCCAGAGGGCCTACGCTGGGTCAGGTTCCCAATCAAGGTAGTCAGCGGGTGAAAACAGGCTGCTGAATTAGCAGACAATGGTATGGTTGCAGACCACCATTGACCAACTCAAAATTTCTTACATTGTGGTCCCGCTTTGAGGGACATTTTTGCTAGCCCGTCTACCAGCTCAGGGTGTAGCAACTTCTTGAACTTGTTCAACGTTCAAGCCTTTGGCAAGGCGATCAGTGTGACCGTGACATAACGCGACGCGTTTTCGTTTCCCAACTTCATCACATTGCAAGTCTGCAACTAACGACAAATGACGGAAATATCAGCCTAGTAAGTGATCGCCCCGACAAAGCATAGTGTAAAAATACCAGCGCATCTAACACGACTCGATACAGTGAAAAAGAACGCGAGGCAAACATTGCCCGCAATCGTGCCCTTCTGGAACAACTCGACCTCAAGGGTGCCGTCGCGACCCTCGGTGTGCCAGTCAAGCCAAAACCCGCTCCAAAACCTAGAGCAAAACCTATTCCAGCCGCCAAGAGGGTGAAGCGTGAATTAACCGAGGAAGCGCCGCGTCGACAGAGCGCACGCCTACGGAAACCTGAAGACGTGGTGGACCCTAACGAGACCCCTGCACGGAAACGGAAACGCATAGCTGAAGCTGAGGAGCGGCGAAAGAAAGAGGAGGAGGAATGCATCTTGGCAGAAGAGCAGACGCGTATGGCGAAGCATCCCAGGGCACAGGATCTCGACCTCGCCGTGCTCACTTCATCCGAGGAACTGGGCGACGAAGAGATGAGCGCTTTACGAGGTTCGTTACAGGCCATCACAAACAACTCTATTCAGAGGGGTGTAGGAAACGTGGATGCATGGGTATATGAAAGCGACAAACGTGGCGAGAAAGAGGAAAAGGAGCTGAGGAAGAGGCTTGGAAACATGAAAGTTGTTTCAAGAGCAAAAGTAACACAAGACCGTATCTATAGTGCGGTATATCATCCGGAACCCACCAAGGATCTGATCTTTTTTGGAGGTAAATGAAAAATGAATCGGCTTTGGTTTGTCTCTCTCATGACACTTTCATAGACAAGCATGGGCAACTTGGCATTTGGGATGCAAGAGCCCCTACTGAGGAAGTGGCCGACGAAGACGAGGATATTACCCCTGCCTATGGAAAGTCAGGAGGTAAGTATTGGCGTCTTCAGCAACACTGGCCCGCCACGGCCAAATCCTCGATTTCGTCTATCAGGATAGACCCAATAGACTCGCATAGTGTAAATCTACTTCATCTCAGCCAATATTCACTCATCTGATCATCTACCACTAGCTATACACGACATCTTATGATTGTACTGTTCGACAATTTTCTTTTGTTTCAGGTGTTTCCTGCCAAATATACACCTCTTCGGACGTCTTGATCACTTCTCTTGAACTGATCCCTTCCGGGCATGAAATGTGGATATCCGATGTCTCCGGAGGCGTGACTCATTTAGACCTTCGGGAAGGTCCCAGGCATGCTCGCCGGTATGAGCTGTCAGATCAAAAAATAGGGAGTGTCAGTGTAAACCCAACTAGTCCCCATCTCATCTTGGCGGCTTCGAACAGCCGGTATTTAAAGTAAGGGAATTCGCATCTCATCTCATCCGTGATTGATTTGCGAGCGCAGGATATGGGACACTCGAAAACTAGACGCCCTCACGACTAAAAAACATGGAGGTGGCGGTGCCACTTCAGCCTCATCCTCGCCACCATCTTCCCCTTCAAAACCCTCGTCTGGCCCGTTCGAGTTTGACTTTGAGAAGATCCAAAAATTCATTGAGTCGAAAAAGGGGTGCGGCGCACTCCGCGGCGAGCACGCCCACGGAAAATCTGTCACTTCGGCATACTGGGATCCCAGAGGGCGAAGTATCATGAGTACCAGTTACGACGATACCCTGAGGAGTGGGTACAGGCTCGATGATTAGCGCTAGTTTGGTGCTGACGATGTCGACGGACAGTTTGGGAGCTCGACGCGGGGAAGTACGACTCTTCTCCCGTTTTCCCTGCATTTACGCCATTCAGTCGAATAAAGCATAATTGTCAGACTGTAAGCAGCAGCCATTCACTTGTTTCCCCAGCGTTGGAGACCGATGATTGACGAGTGTGTTTAGGGAAGATGGTTGACGCCTATTCGCGCCGTATGGAACCCCAACCCGAATGTCTACCCCCATTTCACGGTACGTGACACCTACTCGGATAGACATGGTTGAGCCATCATACCAATATATATAACGTACATTAGGTCGGGAGTATGGATCACTCCCTCCACATTTATTCCTGCAAAGTACGTCCTTTCCATCGACTCGAGATGTCTGCGTATCCATTCATACTCACACCCCTGATGTTGAACGGCAATCTAGGGAGACCTCGTGGCCAAGTTGTCAGACCCCGAGCGGTATGTCTCGGTTTCTTTATTCTTCCAGACACCTCGTCTCATCCAGCGATCCATCGGGTGCGTTACAGGATCACTGCGACTCAGGCTGTCACGTGTTCACATCCAAGCGTTGTCGAGCGGTGTGCGACGGGCAATGCAAGCGGGCGTTGTGTGTTGTGGGCGCCGCCTGACTTGGAGTAAGCTGTATCTGCCGTATATCTGTGTAGTGTATGTATCGGTTCTGTGATTTGATTTATCTGGCGGCTGGTGTTCTTTGGCACGAAGAGTAAAAAAGGCAAGCTCCAAGGGTAGCCCTGGACCTGATTCGGAATTTTGGCAGAATAACATGGCATCGAAGCTTAGGGCAGATACAATCTCGTTTCTTCAGCAAGTACGACTTGAAGACGTGAAACCAGTGCTTGCTCTTGGAACGACGAACGATTTCGTCGACCGGACTAAGAACTCGATCGAGCAAAGTCGCAAACGTTTGCGCCATATCGATATCAATCGCTGGGAGAAGACCCCTGACTTGCCGCAGGAGCCTGTGTCGTACGATCTCCACGCATGACCAGACATTCCGAGCAGTCCGCAACGAACTGCATTCACTCCATATCGCAGCAGTGGTATATTCATATTAAAAAGATAACAAAAACATGGATCTATCAGAGGAAGAAAACGACGCGAGGGAAAAAAAAAGGGGGGGGGGGAGAGAACCATAATGGGGAACGGACCGACCGTGTCACAAGTATGATGACGTTCGTCCGCTTTGTAACAAGGTTAATTATGGGGGAAAGAAGACGTGAGACAAACGATGGGAAATCGAGGTCCATACCACATGAGCCGCTACATGTCTTTCCTTTTTCATCGAACATCATGTTCAGGTCATTTGACAACGAGCCATCGGGGGGAGTTGGTGATCAAGGAAGAAAAGGCGAAGCTCAGATGAGTGCGGAAAGCTCGGGGATGGGGGACAGTAAAGATGGGTGGGACGGACTGGGTCATCAAGTCTCCATCGTTCATCTTCCACACCCAACAATTCCTTTCCTCAAACCCCTTTCTTCCCAGATGTTTCTCTCGACAACATGACCTGAGCCAGAAACCTGCAAAAAACCAACCACTCATCGCGACCTGCAACGTTCGCAAAGAAGACCAAGACCGACGCAGGAGAATAACCTAGAGGAAATCCTCGGCTCTCGCACGTTTCTTCCCTCTCATTTCCTCCGGAGCAAGACCCGCGATTGCTGACGGTGATGACGCAGTGTTTGTCGATTCCTTGGCAAAGTAATATCTAACCGTATGTGCACGTTTCTCTTCCTGTATAGCACACAAACAATTAGTATTGATCGAGGCTAAAAGGAAAGGAAACGCACAGGACAGAAATTGGGATCTGCATACTTGAGTTCTGTCTTTTTCTTAAATGGTGTGTATTTTTGTTCCAAGGCTGAGTTCGGAAGCACAAGTGGGGGTGGCTGATTTGGGGCAGATACTGACCCGACGGGCTGTACTGGCTTCGTCTGCGGTACTGGTGTAGGCGTGCCACTCCCCACGACAGGAGTGGTTGGCGTCCCTGTTCCATTTATGCCAGAGGCGGGGAAAGGCGAACCAGCAGGGACAAACGCCGGAGGAGGCCCGAGTGGCGGACGAGACATGCCTGGTTGGAAGGGAGGCGTACCTTGAGGAAGCATACCTAGTGGTGGCATCATGCCTGGAGGGGGCATCGGAAACCCAGGGGGTGGAAGTCTAGTATGTCATCATGTTACACGAATACAAGGCGGAAGGAAATTATCAGCATCATTTGAACAAGATCTAGACAAACCTTACAAGCGAGGTATGGACTTACCCAGGTAGAAATCCGGGCATACCAGGTACACCGGGGAAGGAGGGAAGGAGTGGAGGTGGCGCACCTGGGAATACTGCACCTCCTGGATGGATGAATGGAGCGGGCAGCGCACCTGGAACTATCCCAGGGGGTGGTGACATTCCTGTAGGTAGCGCTGGCATGGCAGGCATGGGAGGTGCCACATACGCCTGAGGTGGTGCGCCATACACTGCTCCACCCTCAGACGTAGTTGGTGCAGTAGCCGAAGTAACATCAATGGAACTGGCGCCCATGAGTGCTTTATGGGCCTCAAGCTGGGCACGAAGTTGCTCTTCTGACAAAGGTTTGTTCTCCACTTTAGGTCGTTTGGGCTGTGGCTGAGAAATTGAACCCGCTGCGAGGCCAAGTTCTATCTCTTTGCGACGTTTATAGTCTGCCACGTCGGGTGCGGGAATACCCTCCATGCCGAAAATTTCGACCTCGTAGCCATCACGACCAGGAAGGGCATTCTCAATTCGTGGGAGGCTATAAGAGAAATATGGATGTAAGATCGGCAACGATTGGAGAGGAAGAAAAACCGCTCACTTTTCGGGTTCGAGTTTGTGGACTTGTTGAATATGCACTGCAAGACCTCCTGCGGTGTTCAAACGACGAGGACACATGTTGCACTTGAAATGCTTTGCCTTCTGGTGCTGCATGAGGACTTTACAGCCGCACGAGTCAAGTTGACGCTCATTTCCAGCGAGGTTAAAAACGCACCTTTCTCGTCCTCGAACTCTCGTTCACAATACCAGCACCATGGCCGAATGACCTAGTATCCAATCAGATGGGCTTGGAACTAACCTTAGGGAACTGTAAGATGGACTGACCTGCTTATTCTTTTTCTTTGCCATCTGGTCGTGGCGGAGCTGCGCGGTTGTGAAAGAAGAAATGCGGACAAGGAAACTTTTCGGACACTGGCTTCGGCCTGTAGCGTGGGAAAGAAGAGTTGACCTCGTGACCATCCGTAGCATTACATAATTATTCCGAGGAAATTCAAGTTTGCTAGTCGCCCACCTCGACGTCGGGAACTCGCTCGCCATCGTCGCGCACGCTCTTGAGATATATCACGACAGGGACAAGACAGAGGAAAACGCAAAGCGATGCCATCCGCAGTGAACGGTATAACTGCCTCTGTTACAAACACAAAGGCCATTAAATCCAAAAACCAGCTACGCCGCGCCAAGGCAAAGCAGAAGAAGGCTGCTGCTCCCTCGAATCAGACGACACCGGTGAGTCTATCTCTCTCCTACTAGCGTGTTGCTCGTTGATGGTGACTGACACTGAGTATCCCTCCACGCAGGAACTAGATGGCACCGCCTCAAATAGGGACATCTCCGTGAAAAGAGGGCGCTCGGTAGACTATGTTGGTGACAATGTCGACTACGTGGTTGAGCAGCTGGATGGCAAAGACCCGGCTTTCGAGGCCTTTTCCGACATCTTTGCCAAGTTCCAGGCTCCTACTGACTACTCGGAGGTGGGTCTCTCCACACCCAACCCTCCGAAAACACTAGGTTGACTTACTTCCTTCCATGTCAAGGTCAAAAGTTCCGAGCCCACCAAAGGAGAAGTCATCTACTCGGATGATGATATGGTTTCCGACGCAGGTTCGGACAATTCAGACGCTCCCAAAAAACCTCTTTCGAAAAAGAAGCAACGTAAACTCTCCAGACTTACCATCGCCGAACTCAAACAGCTCGTTCCGAAACCCGAAGCAGTCGAGTGGACTGATCCTTCCGCCGCGGATCCAAGATTGCTCTTACATCTCAAATGTTATAGGAATTCCGTACCTATCCCGGCCCACTGGAGTGCCAAGAGGGATTATCTGCAGGGCAAGAGAGGTATTGAGAAACCACCATTTCAATTGCCGGCATATATCGCGGACACTGGCATTGCCACAATGAGGGATGCGATCAAAGAGAAAGAAGCGAATATGTCACTCAAAGCGAAAACGAGGGAACGGGTTCAGCCCAAGATGGGAAAGGTTGATATTGATTATCAGAAATTGCACGATGCGTTTTTCAAGTTTGCAACAAAGCCTGTGGTGACGAGTTTCGGGGAAATGTGAGTGCATTCTCAGTTTTGTTTGTGGTAATATATCGACCTGGGTTGCTTCTTGACTAGGTACTACGAAGGTAAAGAGTTCGAGACATCATTAAAGGAGAAGCGGCCTGGCGATTTGTCGCCTGAGCTCGTGGAAGCCTTGTCCATCCCACCCCTAGCACCTCCCCCGTGGCTCATCAGCATGCAGCGATTCGGTCCTCCACCGAGTTATCCAACACTCCGGATACCAGGTCTGAACGCGCCCATACCAGAAGGCGCGCAGTGGGGTTTCCATCCAGGTGGTTGGGGCAAGCCTCCTCTAGACGAGTACAACCGACCGCTTTACGGTGACGTCTTTGGCGTCTTGCCCAAAGTCAGTGATGTTAATGTACGTACATGGACTTATTGGAACTGCAATGCTGTTCATTCACGTAATCCAATTTTCACAGATCGGCCAACCAATTGACAAAAACACATGGGGTGAACTTGAGCCCGAAGAAGGTAAGCACCTAATGCAACCGGCGTAATACTTACTGAACGACTTGCAGAAGAGGAAGAGGAGGAGGAAGAAGAATCAGAGTCGGAAGTGGAAGAAGCATCCGAGGTCGCTGCCCCTACAGATGGCTTGCAGACACCGTCGGGTCTCGAAACGCCCTCGGGCCTCACGTCTGTCGTATCGACTGTCGCAGGGGGGCTCGAGACGCCCGATTTCCTGGAGCTCCGGAAGACAGCACCATCGAGGGAGAGAGAGGAAGATACGGGTCCACGGTCGTTGTACCATGTTGTTCCAGAGAAGCAAACATCGGTGCGGGGACTTATGGGAAGCGAGCGAGGCTACGATGTTGCTGCTGTTACTGGAGCGTTTGGAGCGCCTATACCGGTATTGGGAGACGAGAGGGGGACAAAGGTACGTTCGCATTTGGATATTCTGGTCCTTGCGGCTGACGAGTGGGTGACATTGCAGCGGAAAGCAAATGGCGTGGAGGTTTCATTGGACGCCACCGAGCTGGAGGGACTATCGGAAGAAGAACTCCGCCGGAAGTACGAACAGCACTCGCGTGGATCTGCCGGTGTTTCCGGATCGAAGGAGGACTTTTCGGATATGGTGGCAAAGGAGATGGCGAAGAAGAAACAAAAGATGGACAAGGAACGGGAGATGAAGAGGGGGAAAGAATTCAAGTTTTGATCCAGGACGATGTAGCTTCTCGATGATTGTTCGCGTACCTTTGGTAGTCTTTGCTGATATTTTATTCCGCTGCATGCATTTTTTTGACCGCGCTCGTTGTGCAGGCCTGGAGCCTGTGTGGTCGGATCAGTCAATGGGAACGAGGAGGAGTGGGGCTGTGCAACGGCGGCCTGTCAGCTGGCAAAAGTCGGCATTTGTGTTTTGACTTTGGCCGACTTAAAATTCAAGCGACCCGGTGATCTTCCGGCCCCTCGTTTGGCGCGAGCCTTCTCACTTTCTTATCTTCCATACGGCCAATACCGCAGAGACCCCTGCGGCGATTATGAACGCTTGAAGCTCGGCACTCACACACGCGGCGACTACGTTGTTCAGCTACCAGCTCACCACACCGGTTTGCTCGTACGTATTCCAGAGGACCGTCCAACCAACGCACCCTCGTGCCTACTTTCTCTTTTTCTCCAACGCTCGTTGTTGCCTCTTCCAAGTTTCTAGTCCTTGTTCACACATTTTTTCCCGTACCGTTCTCGGGTGATACGCAAGGTTTTCGAGACTGTTAGGAGAACCGACTCTTTGCAGGAGAAATGTCTGGCGTGAGGATGTACGAGCGATCTCTCTCAAATTACCCCCTTCTTGACTGACGTGGCTTTCCAATCAAGTGCCCTCCAACCGCCTCCCAACGTCGACTTTGTAGTCGGTGAGTTCATTGTGCTCCTGGGTTTCTCCAGATGTTGACGTTTTGAATCGTACCTGTTTGCTTCCCTCTGCATCTGGGTTGGATGATGATTTTTTTTTTTGAACCTCGCATGGGTGTTTGTCGTTGGCGATGAAATGTGACTGGCGCGCCATGCACGGTGGTTAGGCTATCCTGGAATTCCGCCCGGTGTAAGGGACCGACCACAGGCTGCAGTTAAAGGGGTACGTGGTCCCTTTCTCGACAGACTCATCTGCGCTTGCTCCTGACCCACTCCCTCTTCTACGTCATCCCATCCTGATTTCAATATCGTTATCCATTGTCATTTTTTATTCAAATTATAAATCATCCAACCCTGCGACCGACAATTACAATCTGACCCGCCAAACCCTTGTCCCACAACGCATGGTAGGCTGTCGAAGTCCGCGTGGGGCCTGCAGGCGCTAAAGCCAAATGGGTACGCGTTGAGCTCAAGAAGATCGAAACGCTCCCGGGCGGAGGCCAAGCGAATTCGTACTTTGATCATGTCGGCCCTAGCCCCATTTCACTTTGGCAATCGAGTGAAGATTACTCGGTGCTACAATCTGTGCGCGATGATGTGTTATTTCTGTGCTTGGGTGTTACTGATGATGAGATGATGATAGCAAGATCTTCCTTTCTTGATTCGTATTCCGGAGTCCATACCGCCTAGTATTGCGTTGGAGAGAGGTGGTGAGTTGATTCGTCCTTTAGCTTTACTGCTATCCCATGTCATTGGAACGTTCCCTGTAGCTGGTATTCGATACGAACTTGTCGCAACAGTATGCATACTCGCTAAAAAGTGAGTTCTCTCCCCGATACAGTCTCTTCATCTTCTCTAACGATTGCCAGGGGTTTCTTTCGTCGTGGAAAAACGGCCGTGATATCACAAGCAACAACGATCATAATCGACAAACATGAGCTACACTCCACTTGGCCCGTCTACTCACAGCCTGAATCACGTTCCGTCCATCAAGAAGGCGTCCACCTCACCGTTGACCGCGGACGAACGTGCTATGGACCTGGCGATCGTGTCTCCGTCATGGCGATTCTCAAATCCGATGCCGTCCACCCCGTCGTACTTCGTGGATTTGAGTTCACATTGAAAGAAACCACCATTTTTCGTGCCGGTCCCCAAGCAACTTCGAAACGGAGTGGACCCCAAGCCAAGGTATCTAACATTGGCGAACAAAAGGTCCCACTGAACGTGACGTTGTATAATGGCACACAACACAAAGCCGAGTTGGGGTGTTTAATCCCTAATACACACACGACGACAACGTTGAATGCAGCGAGACATATTGACATTACTTATGTCATCATCGCGAGGGCGTGGATTGGGCAAATGCAGAGTATCATGATGGAGTTGCCTCTCATTGTGTCAAATTGGCCTCGGTGAGTAGTTTCGGTTCGAATTTTTTCCGAGGATAGGGTCGACTGAAGAATTGCCTTGATTGTAGGAACGTATCTGAGGAAGCTATCAGGTATGTTGTCGGGACTCTTTTCCCCCCGTGTTTTATGTTGATTAACCCTTCTTGCTCTCTTTCACAGACGTATTGGCCATGCACCTAGTCTATGTGTAACCTCGCCCTCGAGCCCGGCAGCAACTGTACCCATCACTACCTCCATCACTCGGCCTCTGACAGCCGACTCCTACAACAAAAACGCTTCCAACCACCTCTTCAGTGTCAACGAATTTGGCACCAGCCTACGCTCTCCACCTGCACCCCCCAAACAGTCCGTTCAGTACAGTACCGTACCGACTGGACATAATGGCACCGCAAGCGCACAACTGGATGCGGGCGAATTTGGAGTGATTGGAGGTGGTTCTGGAGCGAAAGTGGCGGGGACCATTGACCATCCAGGATACGGTTCTTCGAACCGACCAACTTCCCGAGGTGGACTGGGAGGTATCCAAGAAGACTCCCCTCTGGGTGCAGGTGCAGAGGGAGGCCAGGGCGTTGCCGAACCGCGGCCAGCTGCCGTGGGGCGGAGACGACCGAGTGCAAACGCTCAGAACTGGTTCACGATTCCGAATATCAGCGAGAAGGACGCTGCGGAGGGGATCAAACCTCAGGTATCGAGGGCTACACCACCGACGACGCCACCTTCGCGCGCCGCGCAGAAGGGGTGGCTTACGGCTGAAAATGAGAAGAAATTGTTGTACGAGGATGCCGTTGAGAGAGTGAAAAAGGTACAAGGGGCAGCTGCGATGGTGAACGCAACGGTAGCTAGCGATGTGAGATTGATGCTTTTATCACTTGATCTTGTGTTTCATTCGAACTGATGGATAATCAGATCCCGTCCGGTGTGACCTCTGCCGCCACTCCGTCATCCAAGAAATCCCCTTGGCCAACGGCGGACATAGAAAAAGTGCGATTGTATGAACATGCTCAGGCAACTGCGAAGCGTACCCAGGCGTATGGAGTCTCCTCGCCATCTATCCATAGCCGCAGCAGCTCAGATGCGAACTCTCCGGGCCCCCGCGAGAAGTCATTCTCGTCCAGCGTCGTTCCGGGTTCTGCCATCCCAGCTGGGGTCGCCTTGTATCTAAAAGCAGTCTCCTCCATATCGCCCAATGGCTCTGGTACGCCGACCAGCCGGGTCAGGCCGCCTTCTCCTCCATCGTCGATTTCGCGGGTACCCCACTATCCTTCGGCTGAAGAAGAGAAAGCGGCGCTGAAGCGTTACCATGAAGCCAAGCTCGCTGTGGATCGGAATCAGAACACACAGTTCGCGTCCAGGGAGGGCATCGTTGCTGGTTCCTCGGCTGGGGTTACTGCACCTGAAGCCTATGACAGTCTGTACCCAGAGCCCGACGAACAGGGTCATGTGGGCGGGTCGGACATGCCTCCTCCGTTTGATTCGCCGGGTAGTAGCAGTCAACCCCACTACCTGAACGAGAAAGAGAGGTTGAGGAGACAGTACGAAGCTCAGGACGCTGCGGCGCTCGCTGCGCAGGCACAGGCACAGGGGCAAGAGCCCCCTTTAACCCCATCGCACGTGGCAAAGGCGCCTTCGTATGCTGGCCCACCGCTTGAAGAGAGTGGGTTGTCGGAGAAGGAGATTTTGAGAAGGAGGCTCGAAGAGCAGGATAGAGTTGCGCTTCTTCTTCTGCAGCAGCAGCAGCAGCAGCAACAACAACAACAACAACCGGAACAGGAGCAACCGATGCCCCCACAGACACCCTCACGTATCAACGGCTCCCGCGCACCGCCCGTCCCCCCGATGCTGAATGGTTTCAAGCCGTTGACAGCGGCTGAGGAGAAGGCGCAGCTACGTGCCAAGTACGAGGCCGAGGAACAGGCATCAGTCAACGGCTACGCACTAGACGCAACCCCGTCCCGCCACCCGTATGCCGCGGTAACCCCCACGAGCGAGGCACCACCACCCCCATTGATGCCACGTCCTCCCGCAGAATATATTGAGGAAACACAAGAAGCTGATCTACGCGGACGGTACTATGACAGCCTGGGTGTGGGCTTGGCTAGCGCACTCGATGCTCTCACGCCCATGTCGCGGATAGCCTCTCCGGTGTCTAATCCTCACCTGGACATGCGGCCGTTTTCGCCGTTTAATGCCGGGCTGGGATATGATGCACTGTCGGCGGTGGCGTCGCCCACCCCTGTCCATGGACATGTCCGGCCTCCGCCCCCACCATCCCCAGCAGCGCAATACTGACTCATCTCTCCGTGTGTCATTTGTTTCTCTCATATTTGATAACATATTATGCTTTCTGTTTCCCTTGTTCTTCTGTTTTTCGTTGATATCTCATTTGTGTGGTACGCCAGTCACGCTCGTTCGCCATCTCATCTCTTTCTTGCATCTATATACTCTATTCACTCTCCCACCAATCCCTGATCGCTCCTTCATCGAAGCCACTTTTTCGATATTCTCGGTGTAACTTGCTCTGCTTCACTGACGTGCTCGCCCGTTATGTGATCAATCCATCTATCCGCGTCGGTTTCATCATTTTCATGTGGATGTTACATTACTGTTATATGTGGGTCGCTATTATATATGACTCCTACGTTGTGTTGTAATGTCGGACGAAGCTTCGGGACACTGGATGACCGGGTCGTGTCGCTGGTTCTGTACTTGCTTTGTTCCATGTACATGTTCCACTGCAATTGAATGATTCAGGTCGTTCGGAGTTTACACATGTGAATATTTGAATCTTGAATTCTGGAATCCCAATGAGTTTGTCGGAAATCATTATCAAATACAAAGAATACATCAACATCCTACACGACATCCTTATCCTACACACATGCACGATCAAATGTACAACCGACCTACATGCCTACCCTTCTCTTTCCTTCGTCGCATCTCCTTCCCCCTCACAAGCGCAGGCGCACTGACCCGACACAGGGAGAGGGATTCTAAACCCACCAGTCAAATCCATCAGACCCCTTGGATCGAACGTCTTTCTCTGCCGTTTCAGCTTGCCAAGATTACCACGGAAAATATCCTCCACGCTCGTCACCTCCGCGAACGCCGTGCTGATAAAATACGGGAGACCTTCAGACAGGGGACGCTCCGTGCGAACCTTGTCTTTGAGTTTCTGCAAAGTCGACTTCATGGTGTCGATCCAATACGTGTCGTTTTCTTTGCCCTCCCACGTGAAGTACACGATGATCGGGCAGTTGGGCTTGGCTTCTTCGTGAGGCCAGGCAGAGGGGGTCGCCTTTTTAAACATGTCCTTGGTAAATGGCCACATGCCGATGCCGACACGCGTGCCCCCATATTCCAGGATCTCGTTGGAAGCTTCCTGGAAGGGGGATGTGGTCAGTGACCGATTGGTGAATGCGGATGCGGTAATATGCTTACGATCGATTGCTTTTCGATTTCATCGATGATACCCGGGGTGAATTCGTCGACCATCACGTTACCCCAACGACCACTGCATGAGGATGTCATTCATGAACGCAAGCACACCGAACGGAATCTTAAATACCGCGGAAACTGGCTAATACCAACCATGGGTCGCAAAGGCTTGGCTGGTGCCTGGAGCGCTGAACCATCGCCTACGAATTGGGTTATCGCGAGAAGCTGCCCACTGTTTGACGACGATGTCTTGTGATGAGGCTACCGAGCAATGCAACCATGTATGCAAAGAAACGCACCCCATGAGAACGTTGTACTTAACATCTTCGGTCTTGTGCTGTTCCAATTCCTTGGGAAGCTCGCCCAGATCATACGTCCCATTTTCCAACGAGCGGAGTGTATCGGCTGCATAGAAGGAAGTAGTCTCAGTGGAGGACTCGGATTCCTCAGGATCGGGATACGGAGACGTTTTCCGTTTGGGTAATGGGTCGCCGTAGTTTTCAAAAGTGTGTTCGATCGCCCTAAATTCTTTGAAAGGGCCTTCGGCAGGCAGGGTGCCATCATATACGCAATGGACTGTCAAAACACTCTGCAGGACACAAGACAAGCAGTTTAACCATCAACAATGTTTGGGTTGGAGGGAGATGTCGGAACAGACCTCGATACGGCCGGCGTTATTGTGATGATGTCTGAACGCAGCTTCGATGTTTGCTTTGTTATCGGTTTTCTGAACGAATTTAGCGATGGCATCTTTGACTGCTTTGTAGTGCTGTCCTTGGTACGTGAGCTGAAAATCCTATATATAATATATTAGACAACATCGACGTGAATATGAGAGAAAAACGTACGTAGTATTTCCCTTGCTCATGAGCTTGGAGCGTGAATTCAGTGATTATGCCAAAGTTGTTGCCTCCTCCCTAATAAGTACAAGACTTCAAGCTCACCAAGAGTGTATTCCAGAAGAAAGTTTACGCTCTACCTTGATGGCTTCAAACAACTCCGAATCTTTCACCGCGCTTACTTCTTTGAAGTCTCCATTCGGAAGGACGAGCTTCGCAGCCTCAATGTTGTCCACACCCAACCCATATTGACTCGTCTTGGTTGAGTACCCGCCGCCTAGCATCCAGCCTGTTACCCCGACCCCCGCGAGACCCGAACCACCGACGATATTGAGCTTGTGAGGAGCCAGTGCGCGGTATAATTCTTCGAAAAGACATCCAGCCCCGACGTCTACGAGCTTTTCCCCCTTACGAACAGTAATCTTGTTGAAGCGAACCAAGTAGACTTGGATACCCTCAGTGGAACTAAACCCAGGATTAGTGGAATGTCCACCACATTTAATCTAGAGATGAGAAAGGAAAAGATTATTTTTCTGACGTTGACAAGCGGAGGAGAGCTTACTGCGAAGGGAACACGGGTATCTGCAATGACTTTGACCTAGTATATTGCATGTTCATTTTGCTGCTAGACCGTTCCCGGAGAGCCTATATAAAGAGACTTACAATCGACTGTAGATCCTGCACTGATCCAGGCTGGACAGCGCAAGTTGATATCTCCGTGCTACTGTTGAAGTAGTGAGTAACGCTGGCTTTATAACCACTTCCACCTGCGGAGTGAAATACACAATAAGTTGACAATTAATCAGACATTCAATACATATGTAGCTTTCCATACCAAAAGGAAAGAACTGAGATCTGCCTTCGCTGTTATCACAAATGATTATGATCCTTGCGATGGCATTTTGCATTGCAAGGTTACCAGATAGCTATGCAGAGAAAGAAAGCGGGAAACGTCGTCGTAGCTGGATCAGAACTCGCATGGATAACAAAGGCAAAGGAGCACTTACTGGCATTTTGGTGGGTTGGCTTCGAGCAAGCTCTAGCCTGAGCTGATCGCCGACGGGAGGTGATTCAGTGATCGAACGAAAGTCGGATCAGAAGCATGCTAATCATTTATACCCATGCCGAACATTTCACGGAAGCGATTGCTCGGATCGATAAGGGCACCTCGTTGCGATCCAGGAGTGGAAGAAGTTCCTGTCCAAGTTCGACAACTTGGCATGGAATGGTCGATTTCGTACATAACGAGCGGTAAGTATAGGCTATAACCCAGGAAATTTACACGCCAAAGTCGAACCGTTGGCACAACGCTGAGCTTATGTAATATTAGGATTGATGAAGGTTCTTCTTGGCACTTGGACCCAACTTCGACGACTTGCTACCGATCTAGTACTAGTCACTGGCGCTGAATTGAACAGTGACATCGATTTTTCTGAAAATTCTGGTCATATGGGGCAGCGGGCTAGGCGGATCCATGGGTTTCAATAGTGACAAACAGAATCCCACAAATTATTCTCAGCTCGACATCCCTGACAACAGCTCCCACAACCACCCTCAAATCTAGTCTCGAGGCTTCTCATACGTTCTAGGGCACGATTTCCTTCGGTCGGCGGACACGGAAATCGGAGGCAAATTTTGCTACGGTTCTGTCAGGGAATCATACCGAGTCCCACGTAAGTACATACGTCAGGACGCCAGTTTTGGAGAGAGTGGACCGTACTACGCCCAAGACTAGGAACTCAGAAGGCTTGTCTCAAGAACATCATGATCAACCAATGGCTTTCAGCAAGGTTGTGACCCTCTTATGCCCACATGAGCTTCAGGTTATTTCCCGAGTCATCAAAAGCAAGCAAGGGGAATTACGATGCCAGCAGCAGTCGAGAACTTCTCGTCTGATTGATCGCTGTCACATTCGAGTCCGGAATCCAGATATCATGATTGTGCCTCTAGGCCCGGGATTAGTGCGAAAAACCCTTAACAGGGCTTGAGTAAGTGAGCGGAGGCACCCAAGCTCCGCATTAGGATGACCTTATGATCGATCCCTGTCGTACCATAATGATGGTAGCTGTTTACGAACTCGAAACCGCACTAGTGCCTCAGATTTCGCTCATTCCACTTTCATGACCATGTTGCTGATTACTGAGGTTTTTGGAACAGTCACGCCGCTTTGTGATTCATACAAAATCGGTTTAGATGATTCCAATCCGCCCAGTACTCTCAAAGCTGTCCTGAAGAGTGCGGTTGCCAAGGTGTGTTGGTTTTATCAACGAGATCTCTGATCGTCCAGTTATCGCGCGCATTCCAGTGGACAGTACAAAACTTTGACGATGCCCCAGATTGCTACCGGTTGTTCGTGAACGATGGCGAGAAGGATTACGCTCTGAATGCTGCAGAGGATAAGACTAGCATTTTTACCTTTGAGGGCAGCCCCGCCTCCTCGGACTCACATGTGTGGCACATTTTTCGCTTTCCGGACGAGTATTACTAGTAAGTGCCAGAATTCCTGACTACAGCACATGCTGATACTTAGTCCACAGTATCCAAGATATGACCACTCATAGGGCATGGAAATTGAACGGAACAGCCGTTAAGCCGTTGTGTCGATCCGAAAGCACTCGTTTACTGATGCAAGTCATCATATAGATTGAGCTTGCTCCCCTTCCTGTTGGAAATGATGGACTTGAGTCGTTCAAATTCAGCTTCACGTTCTCTGGCTGAAGGGTAGTCTTGCGGATATTGGATACCAACTTTCTATGGCGACAGATTTTGAACATGTATGTCGACGTAAGACTAACGTTACCTGGCGCGCCAGAATGGAAGCTTGAGATCGCCCATTGTCGAGCCAAGTTTACTAACCGAGCAGTTGAGGTATACATACATCCCGCATTCAATGTGGCTTTTCAAGCTACTGCCAAACCAGATCTCGCTCACTCAACTTTCATCATGCCGCAGCCAAGTGAGCCTTTTGGCACGATGACACCCCTCCATGATACAAACAAAATTGGATTGAATGTCGCAGATCCACCTGTCATCGAACCTATTCAGATGTGAAGGTACGTTTTTTCTCTATCGAAGCCTCCAATTTCCCGCCCGAATTCAACGTATTTTCACCCACAATCCACTGGATAGTGCAAAACGTCGACATCGAAAGATTATTATCGGTTGTACGTGAGCGATAGCCAAAAGGATTACGCTCTCCGAGCATCGGAAGATGGAACTAGCATAAATGCCTTTTGAGGCTAGTCCAAGTTCCTTGAACTCGCATGTATGGCCCATCCGCCACCTCGCGGACGAGTTCTTCGAGTGAGTGCCTAGGTTGTGCGTTAGTACAAGCCGTGCTGACTCGGACATTTGGTCTGCAGCATCCTGGATCCAGTTACTTACTATCAGGCCATGGAAAGTAAACGGAACAGCCATCAAGTCGCCCTGCTGGTTCAAACTGCCTTTTTTACTGACACAGATTGTCATGTACATCGAGCTCCGAGTCGCCGAGCCTCGTCACTGGCTGAGTAGTAATTTAGTAATAGACATAATCGTACCAGGTCTTTATGGTGTCATAGAGCACATTGATCATGTACGACTGTAGAAGTGACCTATTAGTAGACGGGAATCCAAGCACAAGTATTGAATATTGAAGTAGTACCTGGTTGGGCTCCGAGTCCCGCTGAATAGTAGTGGAACACGCACACAGTCAACCCCGCTCGCTCAAGAGGAATTGAATCCAGCAGTATATAGTTCATCGGTTAAGGATGCTCGGTATTTACTTTTCCTCCGTTACAACCTGATACTCGCTTATTTCTGCCAACTTGAAGTCGTCGGTCTCACAGGCGGTATAGCAACCGGAAAATCAACCGTCTCCGCGTTCCTTGCTTCTCATGACATCCCAATCATCGATGCAGACCTAATCGCCAGACAAGTCGTCGAGCCTGGCACTCGCGGACACAAACAAATCGTCAAGGCTTTCGGCAAGGGTGTACTCTTGCCCTCTTCTGTGAATCCGACACGCCCAGGCTCAGACTTGGATTCAGATGAGCGAGACTGGTATACCCGCCCCATCGACCGCAAGAAGCTTGGCAGCATCATCTTCAATGACGAGAAGCAGCGGAAAATTCTGAACGGGATCGTACACCCCGCCGTCACACGAGCAATCCTTTGGGGCATTCTCAAGGCATGGCTGAGAGGCGAAAAAATTGCTGTGGTGGACATTCCACTGTTGATCGAAGGGGGCTTGTGGAAGTGGATGGGCAAGGTCATTGTGGTGTACTGGTACGTCGGGCTTTCGCTCTCGTCTCGTGTGCTGCTTTTTACCACCTGTTCTCGCTAGCTCTCCGGAACTCCAACTTCAACGTCTCATGGCCCGGGACAAATCTACTCGCGCTGATGCGTCTTCCCGACTCAACTCACAGCTTTCAATCACTTCCAAGGTCGCATACGCCGACCTCGTCATCGAAAATTCAGGCTCGCTCACGGATCTCGATGGAGAGGTGATGTCGTGTCTCGGGAAGCTAGAGAGGGCGGTGGGGTGGGGGTGGATGGTGAGCTGGTTACTCCCGCCAGTGGGTTTGTTGAGTGCAGTCTGGTGCTTGTCATGGAGGGCTTTCAAGAGGGGGAGGAGGAGGATGTGAGCATTGCACGGACAAGTTTTGTTACCAGGCAAATGTCACCCGCTTTTCTGCAAGTTCGAACCTCGCGTGATAACATGTAGCTCATGCATGGTCGGAACAGCTTGAATTGAATTCGAAAAGTATAGGTCGCCACAGTAGCATCAGCTCATCATCCGGCTAACGTGAGTGGAGAATGATATATTGATTTCAAACATTCGTGTCATCGCTACCACGAAATCATCATACAACATCATATATGCGTGAACGTATAACTGCCAACTTGTACGCCTGCCTATCTCATTCCTTCGTTGCATTCGTTCGCTCCTCATTGGATACCCCACCCCACGCACGAGGAATCCTGAGCCCACCGGTAAGGTCCATGACACCATTCTGATCGTATTTCGTTCTCAATTGTTTCAAGGCGTTGAAAATTTCGCGGTATAGATCCTCCGCCGTGTTGATGAAATACGGGAGACCTTCAGAGCAAGGACGTTCCTCAAGGACCTTTGTTCAAAGTTTGAACAAGGTCTGTGTCATGGTATTGATCCAGTAATCTTGCCCTCCCACGTGAAATACACGATGATAGGGCAGTTCGGCTTGCCTTTTACGTGAGACCAGGCAGAGGGTGTCGCCTTGTCAAACATGGTCTTGGTGAAGGGCCAGAACCTGACGGAGATACAGGTGCCACCATGTTGTGTTATCCCTTTGGCAGATTCCTGAAACGATTGGGGTACATGGTCAATACCGTTCGGGAACGCGGATACGGAATACGATAGGTTTCCGATCTCCGAATCGTCGGTGATACCTTGGGTAGGTTCATCCGCTATAACGCTGCCCCGCCGACCACTGGCACAGTTGCGTCGTCATTCACGAAAACAAGCTACCCTGGATGGAGCTTACCGTGGAAATTGACTTATGCCAGCCATCGGTGGGTTGGGAGGGTCCAGAGGTATATCGAAGCTGGCGGAGTTGTCGTTTGCAAATGCAGATATGTACAACTATGAAAGCGCGTCCCTACTCACGTCCCCGAGTCGTCTGGATGCTCACTCAGAATATCGTATGCCCCATTATGTTACGAGTGGCGTAGGTCGGCCAACAGGAAGGAACTAGGCTTGTGGTGCCTAATGAAACGACAGATCCTGTTGGGACAAAATTATCACTCACCTCCAGATAAAGAGTCACCACGCTTGCCATCGTCGCTTTGTTGGAGCTTCTTCAGTTCTGCGAAAGGGTCTTCATCGGGTTAGGTTACGTGTCATCATACGCGCAATAGACTGTGAGCGTTACCTGCAGGATGCGGCATCAGAAATCAGAACATCGTCAACTTTCACACTGGAACCAGGGGCGGGGCAGACCTCAAGATCGACAGTGCCGGGTTCACTATAAACCTAGACGTAGCTTCAATGTTCGCCTTGTTATCTTGTTTCGCGAGGATCCTACCGATAGTTGCTTTGACTTCAGCAAAGTGGTCTTTGTAAGTGAGCGTAAAATCCTAATTAGAAATAATCCAGTAAAAGGAGAAAACATCAAGATATGGAGACGATGAGGATGGGGAGATGAAAACAAACATGAGATTCCCTTGGTCATGACCTCTGAGCGTAAATTCGGCGACGATACCGAAATTGTTGCATCCACCCTAGCAGGGAAAGCTCAAAGCGCTAAAATGGGGTTTGTGCTATACCTTGAGAGCAAAGAACAAATCCGGGTTGTTCGTCTCGTTTGTCTCTGTTCGGGTGGACAACCTTCACCGCCGCAAGGTCGTCTACCCCGTATTGACTTGTCTTGACTGAGTACCCACCACTTAACATCCAGCCACTGGCAGTCACCCCGACCCCTGACAGGCCAGAACCACCGATGTTGAGATTGTAAGGATCCAGTGCTTGGTATAATTATTTGAAAAGTCATCCAGCTCCGACGCGTACGAGCTTATTCGATGCGTTCGATATTAATCTGCCATTGTCGCCAACGGAGCTTGTAGACATAAATCCGGGGTTGGCCGAATGTCCACCACATTTGACCTAGAGATTGGAAAGAAAAGAAACATGGAATCTTCCCATCGTTAATGAGCAAAGTAGGAAAGGAACACGGGTCTCCGCAATGACTTTGACCTAGCACATTACACGTTCAAGATTGCCCACGAACACTCTAGGTGAAGAAACTGCAGATCCGCTCCTGATCCAGGCTGGACTTGGGGACTCGGAGGAGGCCAGCAGGCAATATTTTCAGGGCTCGTGTGGCATAGTTGTCATGGAGTTCCTAGAAGGGGAGTCACAACCGTGTTGCCAAGAGCATTGCAGAGCAACTCTCACCATCAACAACGATATCTGGCAAGTCGGATCCTGTTATATCTATCAACGCGTACTCCAAATTTCCGTCGTTCCGTTCACTCATCGTGTCGCAGATAGCTGAAGGCTTTGACAGGATCACGTCCTCCAGTGGTTCACACAAAGTCGGCGTGGATGATCCCAATCTGCTTGTTATCAAAAGTCTCCCGAAGAGTGCGGTTGCCAAGGTACGTCGTTTCTGTTGACGAGATTCCCGCGCAACGCGTTATCGTGCACACTGCAGTGGACAGTACAAAACTTCGAGAGTGCCCAATAGTGCTACCGGTTGTTCGTGAACGATAGCAAGAAGGCTTGCGCTCTGAATGCTCCAGAGGACGAGACTAATATTTTTGCCTCTGAGGGTAGCCCCGCCAACTCGGACTCACACGTCTGTCACTACGTGCGAGATCAAAAGACCGAGATGAATGGAGTTGCGCAAACCTTTGAGCGGTCGACGTAAGCCATGAACATGCTCGACGTGCCTACCTTTGCGATGCCAGTGTCGGGCTCTAGAAAACAGGCCAGTCTCGATTGTGAGAGCCCCGGGAGTACGAACCGTAGGTATTTTTCTTGGCCTCCAGTTGTATTTTCCCTACCCGTCGAGATGACGTCCACGAAAGACCTCTTCTTATGGCACAGCACACACCCCAGACTTGCAGAGGTCTTGGAGAAGGGGATCCATTAAGACCAAACGGCATTTCATATCGCAACTTTGGCACGAGTTCGAAAGGAAGACAGTCGGAAACCGTTGCTGATGGCTCTGAGGGAGGTTCAGGGAGGAGAGAAATTGCCTACAGAGCAGGATTATGGGCAACGAGCTGTTGCGGACCCCAAGACAAGGATCAAGGGGTGAATTCGCTATCAAGCGGCGGTTAGGTAACTGCATTGCGAGATCTGAGGGGAGTTTCCCATACACAAGCTAGTAGGACACGTTAGGCATCGAGAGTTTGTCTTGTTTGAATGGTACGCATTATCACGGAGGAACGATCTAGCTATGCGGGGTCGGTCGTTCGGAGAGACAAACATGATGGTTGAAAGATGCCAAGACGGTGACAACCATTTTCGAGTTTCCATCCAAGGAGGTCGCAATCAATGTTCACCAGAACCGGCTGACGGTCTCTGGCGAGTCTGCACGCTCGCAATGACACAAGGAAGGAGAGTAGATCGTTCAGGAGCGACGTTTCGGGGCGTTTCACCGGATGTTCTCAGCTTCCTGTTGAAATCAAGATGCGATTGCGGTACCTGCTAGAGACCTCTTGACAATGACAGTTTGGGTCCTAACGTAGGGATGTATGCTTGAGATGTCGGACTCAGATGAAGAGAGGTCCAGTCGTCAGCCTGAAGCCGCTTTTGGGAAACAAGCGTCGATGCTAAGTGCCCCGGCTGCTATGTAATTATAGGCTGGTATGTGAACTGATGTAAATCCACACGTGTATGCCAGGCGATAGTGGCGTACCGCAAGTAGACGGCCACGCATCCATCGCTCTGTTACTTGGCTAAGGATGTTTCCGAGAAAAAGGAGGCAGTTAAGGAATGGTGAGCACTGGAGCGAGACGTTTAAGAATGCGATGCTAACGGGGACCCAAGAGCCGGGTGAAAACACTCCCTCCTCTAGCACTGTTCGCCAACAGCAAGCAAAACCGATCGAAATCGACAGTCGAGACAGGATATCGTCAGTTGCGTTCCTCGTTGATGGGAAGCACATCGTGAGCGGTGATGGGGAAGGGAAGCTTCGACGTTGGCGAGTGGAAGACGGCATGGCGGTGGGGAGGCCGATGGATGCGGGGAGTGTTGTCTGCGGCATCGCCGTGTCGCGAGATGGGAAGTGGGTCGTGAGTGGGACGGGAGGTGGCTTGGTGATGGTGTGGAATGCGGAGAGCCACGAAAAAGTGACCACATTCAGAAGACACAGCGATTCGGTATTTGCGGTGGATGTCTCACCGGATGGGACGAGAATTGCGACGGGTTCGCGTGACTTCACTGCCTGCGTCTGGTCGCTCTCAACTGGTCAGCGACTGCCAGTGTTCGGCCCATTGAAACACGACAGCATCGTTTGCGCGGTCAAATTCTCACCCGACGGACGCCTCATCGCAGCTGCTACGTGGGGCCGCTCCGTTAGGATCTACGACAATCAGGACAGCCGCCTCCTCGTCGACGTCCCGATCAAAGTCGGCCCGTCCGTCAATCAACTCCTCGCATGGACTAGCGATAGCAAGCAAGTCTTTGTGTTATCTCACGACGGCAACATCAACCGTCTCGACGTGTCCACGGGGGCGACGCTCTCTCAATGGCCCATTCACAGCAACAATGAACCCAGGTGCATCGCCCTGGCAGGGAACGGCACATTCATCGCAGCTGCCGCAAACTCGTCGGTCTCGTTCTGGGACACTACTACCCACAAGCAAATCGTGTCTGTCATCCAGCATAGAGATCGCGTCAATTCTGTGGCTATCTCAGCAAACTACGACCTTGTAATCGGTGGAGGCGAGAAAATCACCCTTCGCAGTCTCTGTGACATCCTTCCCTCACCCTATGTGTCCCTCCGTGGAGAGGTGGAGAGCCCAAGTGCGTTTATTATCACCATGACTCGCGTGTCGTTCACATCCACGTTCATTAGACAGCGAAATTGCACGCTTCAAAGAAACCGTCCAGCAACTCCGGAACCAGCTCTCTGACTTCCAACATCGAGCGGATAGTCTGAACGAAACCATTGACTCGCTTCGTGCACAGGAGGAGCTGTCAAGTGCGTTTATTAGCGCTTTGACCCGTCTGTCGTTGACATCCTCATTCATCAGAAAGAAATAATGCACGTCTCGAAGAAATCGTTCAACAACTCCACAACCAGCTCTCCGACTCCCAGCATACAGCGGATAGCCTGAATGAAACTATCGAGTTCCTTCGTGAGTGCACCCATCGCCACCCTGACGCGCGCTTCATTGACATCCCCGTCCTTCAGGCAATAAAAATACCCATGTCGAACAGCAACTCCGTACTCAGCATGACGATTCCCAATCCAGAGCGGATAGCCTCCTCCAGATCATTCGTGCGCACGAGCAGAAGCATCAATGCGAGGTCCTGTATGCCGAGGGCCGCATAATTGATGCTGCGCACTCTCTTCTTGAGATCACCAATAGCGTAGGCGAGGAGGTCAGAGCCAACAGGTTCATAATGGACTGGCTTGCTAGTGAGTTTTGGCGTCACGTATCAGGATAAAGTATCCAATTTCTACCATCAGCATTTAAGAGCAAATGCATATCGTCGCTGGAAATAATTGGAGACGAGGCATCGAACGCCAAGA
This sequence comes from Boletus rubroflammeus, assembly GCA_038090375.1. Lineage (NCBI taxonomy): Eukaryota > Fungi > Basidiomycota > Agaricomycetes > Boletales > Boletaceae > Boletus > Boletus rubroflammeus. The sequence goes on along the minus strand of JBBPMQ010000198.1, from coordinate 1,758 downwards.
AACAAGACGAAGCGGTCACAATCTACTTTACTGCGTTGTTACTTGGTCCCCCGACCCCGAACACCATACTAATCAAGTGGGCGAGCACGGTGTTGATTCGTAGCTCAGCGAACGAAGCGTTGGCTGCTGCCACCAAGGTAGGCTCTACATGATAGTCTGAAGCTGGACGTTGATACAGTCCTTTCGGATCAGCTCAATCTTCCAAGGTTTCTCATCTACCGTATAATCTGCGATGTTCTCGAAGAGGACGGTCGCGTTTCGGAGGCGATCGAGTGTTTCCGTCAGATGCAGAGTGAGCTAGGAGAGGGCACGGATAACCGCGATCGGCAAGCTCAGTCCGAACTCGGTGAGGGGTTCCAACGGCGACGTAGCGATGCGAAAAATTCTTTCCACACAACGACGAACATCCCCGAGAAGGAACCGAAGTCTATAGATGAAACCGAATGGGTAGCTAGTGAGGATTCGCTACCTGGTTCTCGCCCTCGGTGCCCCCTGACATTATACATCAGACTTCAAAGCGCGTTCTCTCAAGACATTGGAGCAACGTGGAGATGTCGCTATGGAGTCGGCTTCATACAAAGATGCTGTTGTCCATTACACTACAGCATTGACCTTCAATCCTTTATCGACAGACTTGTTGACCAAGCGAAGCAAAGCACGAGCTGAAATTGGATCATGGGAAGGTTCGCTGGAGGATGCCAATGCAGTACGTGTATCCTGATTTAAACCGGAACAAATAGTCAATGCGATCTCAGGCAATCAAATTTGACCCGTCATCTGCACGTGGCTACGAAAGAAAGCATGCAGCACTACTCGGCGCTCACCGGTACGATGAAGCAATCAATGCGCATAACGATATGCTTTTGAGGCTTGAAGAATCCCCGGATCCTGTTACTCGGGGTAAATATTTTCCCACTCGCACGAAAGCATCGGCTGAGGATTCTGCCTCTTGCAGAATTGCGTAACCACTACGTGAGCCCATTGCAGACGATGGATGATATTCGCAACTCTGTGAAGCGGACTCAGCGGGACGCTCCGCTCGTCCTGATTAACACGGAGACCGGTCATCTTTGTGTCAAGCAGGCGCGTTTGGATGAATTTGAAGCTGATCCAAAATTCAAGGAACTCATTGCATCCATTACGAGAAGACCCGACGACGACGACGACTCTCGCATCACGCAGACCGTTCGGGAATACTTCCGATACGCCACGTTCTCCCATACTTGGGAAGGAGCCGAACCGCTGTTCCACGATGCCCTTCATGAATCGGTACACAATTTGGCAGCATCGCCCACAGTCTCGAAGTTGGTGATGTTCTGTATGATGGTGCGGGAAGCTGGGTTGCGCTGGGCATGGTCCGACACGTGTTGTATCGACAAAGCGGACGGCTCGGTGCTGCAGGAATCCTTGACCTCGATGTTTCAATGGTACCATGAATCTGCCCTCACGATCGTTCACCTAAAGGGTGTACGATCCGACTCAGAGCTGCGTGCTCTCGTGAGGTGTTTGTGGAACACCCGTGCATGGACGTTGCAAGAGTTCTTTGCATCCCGGGTTATCCGTTTCTACACCGAAGATTGGAAGCCTTATCTTCCTCACGAGAGTGTGTATAACCACAAGGATTCATCTGTAATCATGGGCGAGATGGCGGCTGCAAGCGGCGTCGATGTACAAGATCTGCTCTCTCTCCGACCTGGATCAGAGAACGTACGGCAGAAACTCCGTCTTGCCGCGACGCGCGTCGCTACGAAACAAGAG
>JBBPMQ010000197.1:13761-35578 GCA_038090375.1 Boletus rubroflammeus | reverse complement strand
GGAAAAGGGGCGGTTGAAAAGTAGGGGATGTTTTACCTGTTTTTTTTGTCCGCTGACGGGCGGGAAAAAAAAAAAAAAAAAAAAAAAAAAAAAGGAAAGCTTCGAGGCTCGCGTTTTTCCAGCCCAGAAATGATAGACGACATCACGAACACGTTCGACCAGACAACAAAGCTTCACATCTGTAATGCCGAACAACCGGCCTACATCAAGTTGGGCAGTCTCCGCGAGAACGATTCGGCCCATGACATCAAAGCCGGAAAATTGCGACTTTCTGGGTAAGATCTCTGTCTGATACTAAGAAATTGCTTGTGATGACCCGTTGCTGTGCCTCTAGGCAAGAAGCCACTAAACTTTTCGAGGATTCCATCAATGCTGTCATCAATGCATTCGAACAGCAACGCAACTGTGTGACCATGCCCATCACCGTGGGTACCACTCTCTGTGTCAGAATACAGTGACAGGGCTTATACTTGTGACTCCAGATGGCGTTTCTTATCGGTGGGTTCGGAGCGAGCGATTGGCTCTGGTCACAACTCCAGACGTATTTCAAGTCACAAGGCATCGAGCTTTCCCGTCCCAGTAGACCGTGCGTACGCGTCTTGTCTGGACATAGAAGCGAGATTCATTGATCGTATAAAGTCACAAAGCGGTCCCCGATGGCGCGCTTTCGTTTGCTGTCGATCATCTGGTGAAATCGCGCGTTACACGTGCTGCGTACGGCACGGCGTGTGCAGCCGTGGTCGAAGTGGATAATCCCGAGCATTTTTCCAGGAGAGAAACCTGGTTTGTGGATGCAACTGGACTGCCTATTGTCCCGCGGGTATTTCGAGCAATTCTTCGCAAGGTCGGTTTCTGTTCGTGAGTGAGTGACATTTGACGCCGACACAATGATGTTCTTCCAGGGTATTCAAGTCAATGAACTGAAGGAATTCCGCTATCCGTTTTGCATGGATCGAATGACTCAGTCGGAGTTTGGTGTCGAGGAGATGCCCATAGTGTGCTATCGAGGCAGTTTGCCAGATCCGCAGTGGACTGATTGTGATGAAGGCAAGTTTCTCGCCATCGCTCTATGTAATCACCTTCTGAAATGATTATGTTAGAATCCTTCTCGGCACTCTGCACCGTCCATTTTGATCTAGCGGAAGCAGCAAAGACTTTGACTCCGATGAGAAGGCTGTTTGGACCACCGGGCTTTTACTATAGTCTCTACATTGATCTGATCATTTCATTCGGGACCACGGAGTTCAGTGCGCAAGTCGCTTGGAAGGTGAATGTGAGTCGCCAGGAACCAAGTTTTCCCAGCATTTTCTGATGTTATGATTTTGTCAGGGCGTCGAGACGAGGTGAGCCACGCTCCAGTGACTTTCATTCTTTTTTTTGGTCCCGTCTGACTTTGCGACAGAAGTCCTGCGACCATGATATACGACGAAAGCTGAAGGTCCCCGTGTACACTATGCCCTCCCAGTCACGCTTGGTGCAGGTGTCCAGTCACGAGAACTCGTGAGCACGGGCCCACTTGTCTGGCCACTGCACAGGGTGTGTAACTATAGCTAGTGTTGTTGACCAATGTTCTGGGTGTCATCCCTTGGTGGTTAATAATAGCTAGTCTCGGTGGTCTGATGCAAGTGCCCATGCAAGTGCCCGCGTCATCCTAGTTAGGGGGTAGAGTTGGTGAGTGGCACCGCGACGTTTCTAGGTTGATTGGCATGCTCGCAGGAAAAGAGTCCATTCATTGCCAGCAAAAGCCAAACACCCAAGTCATGGGTCTTCGGCTTCGCGGTAAAATGACGACATGCTCAACTTGAGATGCGCGAACCCATTGCCTCGATCTGCCAATGCGGACTGGGCGAACGCCATATATTTGATCTTCCTGTTCCAGGACGCTTGCACTTACCCCCCTTTGAGTGCCTGATCCAGAACACGACTTGGTCCTTGTCTAACTCAGCCTCTCAAGATATGTTTTTATTTAGGCACTTTGAAACACGTTCCATGAAAGACTAGTCATTATCTGATCGTATGGGGCATTTTGCGGTCCGTCTCAGGCGTCACCATCAAGACTAATCTATCGACGCTCTACACCAACTACGCAGCCTGGTTGTTTGCGAACATCCTGGATTCCGTGAGCGTTGTCGGATTCAACTATGATGTAGGCACCACACTTGATGTCCGCATGACGACTGCCTCGTGACTTGTCCGCCTGGTCCAGCGCCCCCACCGACTCGATTGCCACAAACCAGCTTTCCCAGGCGTGGTGTCTAAGATCGCTGGCGGTAACTGATAGTGCGCGACACCTTTTGTCCTCCAGAGTTGGTTACTGAGGCTCCTGAATCCCTGCAGACGCGTTGGCGGTGGTGTCGTTCCCACTCACCCGCGATTCACCCGGCATGGCGTGAGACCCTCGTCGACCTCGTCATTTTCAACCGAATGGCAGGATGGAGCTTGGCAGATCGAAATCCAGCAAGGTCGCGTTAGACGCCTTCTATCCCGGTGCAGTAGTTGAACGAAGGTAAGCGCGCCGCGATGTCGACGATGCATCCAACGCTCACAACGTTTGGTACGATGGCCAACTGGGGCACCGATTATCCTCGCTTGTTGTCCCTCAAGCAAGATGTCGACCCGAGGAACTTGCTTCTCGTCGTGCACTGGCAGGGTGTGAACACGGAGAAATTTGATTAGCATTCCGAGCAGATCTGTCCTTTGTAATCTATGCTTAGTAGCAGTCATGATTCATGAGAACTCCTCGTAATAAATGCTTTAATTCTCTGGCACTGTCCGCTGGTTTCTAGTATGTATTCAGATCTAGATATTTGTATAGAACTCGATACTCTCCCATTGGCTCGTTCGGAAACCTCATCTGCGCAATTACATTTGCTTAGTCATCATCTGTTGTGCCACTCCTTCCCGCTATCCGACTACGCACTGCGGTTTCTTTCTTTCTTTCACTCATTCTTTTTGGTACATGACTGCATATGAAACTAATGCTGCGTCCTGAATGGCGGCTCTGGCCCATCTCCACTTTCCTCGGTGTCCTGGACCTCAAGACCGGCGTCACGATTGCGTTACTCTTCTCAGTAAGTTGCGTTTCCCATCCTCCCCGAAAAAGGGACGACACACGTCCAAACGCTCAAACGCGCGCCGTTAGCTATTCAACAAGGCAGCAGGCGTCTACGGTCTCATTTCGGTTTTGATGGGCGCTGGAGGGTCGTTTGCACAGTTAAGCCTGTACCTGTACTCCCTCCTCGGTTTGGTCGCGCTCGGATGGGGACTCAAGATAGTTAAGGAGGTCAGTCCTCCCGACTTCACCACGTATACCGTCTTTGTTCGTGTGATTTAAATCCCGTTTTCCCTTTTATGCTCCATCTGTCTTCGAAAAAAAAAAAGGAAAATGCTCAACAGACGCTCTACTTCGCACATCTCTTTTTCGTCGATCACATGTTTTCGACGGCTTGGACGCTCTTCTTTGCCGTCGTGTGGTGGGTGTATACGCCACATGACGGTCAACAGGTGGCCAATTCAGCTGCGCAACAGGCGATTCGACTCGGTGCGGGGGTGAATCACACGATGACTGAGGTACAGCTGGCTGTAGCAGCCAACATCCTTTGGGACGAAGAGAAGGGCGTCGCAGCCACGGTGATCGTCTTGTCTTGGCTTGCAAAGGTGAGATGCATCGTGGTTTTATTCATTGATGTTGGTCAATCTTGCCATGTGTAGGTATACTTTGCGCTCTTGCTATACTCGTTTGCGGCGCATCTACGCAGGGGCACGTTTAACGCGATTCGGAATTGGCGTTTATATTCCTCAATCCCTGCCGGTTATGATCCAGCGTTCATGGAGGAGGAAGATGACAACGAAGAGTTCTACGTGTCTTCCTTGGGAGCACACCATCTCAATGGGACCTCTTCACATTTACCCGACTTCCTTAGCGCACAGGGAAGGAACGGACGTCATTCCGCAAAACAAAGTCGAAGCTCGCTAGGAAAGATTACTATACCCGTGCAGGGAAACGGGGAGGTTGTCTTCGAGGGAAACGGTCGATAATACCATCTTACTTACCCCCTAACATGTTATATTGGACCCGTATTCTGATAAGCCGTTTCTCTGATTCGCGCAGGTGCATAACGTCGTAATAAATCGTTCACGAGATGTATAGCAATAGCGATCATATTTCCAGGCTAGTGTCGATTGACTCGCGCTTTCTTCGCTTCAGGCTCTGGATGGCTCTTTGACTGAACGATAGCCCCGTTCATGGCATTAGTGTATCTCTCCTTTATATCTTCTACCCATCTACCTCCTTCAGCGCCATTGAATAGCCAAACGTGGCTGCACCTAGGTCAGTAGCACGATCAAAGTCCCTAGCACAAAACCACGTCACCTTCCTAGGACCCTCGCAGGCTCTGCTCGACCAATCATTTGGCTAGACGTTCTCTTCCCGTTCGTCTGAGACCGTGGCACTTTAAGACCACCTTTGGAATCCGGAGGTGGCGGGAGATCCCATTGCAGCCGCTCGCATAAGTAGTGCACAATCTCGTCGGCATCACCAAGGAGAACAACCTGAAAGCGTGTTCGAGTCAAGTTCTTTGGCGACAGGACAACGTACATCAGGGTTGATGTGTCTTATCGGTGTCTTGTTAATGAGGATCTAACGCAAGGAGTGATCCCTCGTATGTCGACGACTCTCTTGGGACTATTCACTGACCTGCGGCACGGAGTGTGGTAAATGAGCTATGTCAGGATACGTCAGCGGATTGGGAGGACCCAATAAAGTCGAACGCACACAGGGTCTCGGACACGGGAGAGACCTTGAGCGACGTGCCGATGACCAACAAGAGATCAACCTTGTCTCGGTCATCCAACAGTGCTTGGTCAAAGTCGTCCGTAAGTTTCTCCCCGAAGAACGTGATGTCAGGCTGTAAGGGTTGGAAGACGGACGTCAGAGCCCTTCTTCCCCGACAGCGTACGGAAGAATACCTTCATCACGCCTACAGGTAGATCGTCGTTCTCATCGCTATCGTCTTCCCATTCATTCCTCTTTTTTCTCTTCTTCTTTGCAGATTTGCTCTTTTGTGCTTCCGCAGCCTTGTGCGCCTCTAAGCATACTTTGCAGTACGGGACGCGCTGGTCGAGGATTTCACGCTCGATTTCGATGCCTGGAACCTTGATTCGGCATTGAAGACATGTAGCCGTCTTGAAGGAGCCGTGACATTGCAGGACGCGCGTGATGCCCGCGACGGACTCGAGCGTGTCAATGTTTTGCGTGTAATTCTATGCACAGTTTGATCGGTCGCTCGCCGTCAGGGGTGAACTAGACCGAATACGGGGTGTACATACCCGAAGGAGCTATGATGGCCCAAGCGTGGAATTTGTTTGTGACCGCACTTGTGATATTGAATGAAAACAGTACCTTGTTTTTGTCTTCTAGAAGTTTGATGAATCGGTGACAAGGGGAGGGTATGAAATTGGACGGATATATTTGACTTGGAAAATGTTGTCAGGATTTCGGTGTTTCTTGGTACTGAGATAGATCGTACCTTGCGAAGGAACTTTGGGGAAAGCGTTAGTCATGGTCCCTTGGATACTCAGATTTGAAGAAGCGCACTCACTAGAATACTGAATTAGTGGGGCAATATGATGGAAAGATGGTTAGAACGGCACAAGACAGACACAGCAGTCTCACCTATGGGGTTTTGTTTGAAGTAGTGTATATCGAACCTGAGTGATGTTACAAAGGTCGGTTGGACCATGAAAAATAGAAAACGAACATTTGCTGAGGGTCGTCTAAGTCATATTGACCCTTTTCCTTTAGCGTCGCATAAAGGCCGTTGCGGGACCTAAAGTCCGGGATACCACAAGAGACACCTAAGAATTCTCAGGAAGCATACGCGCCATCCGAAAGAAAGTCGCGTACTAATGCCTGCACCAGTCAGTACCATGATACGTTTCGACTTAACTATGAGAGAGACCGCGTCAGATATCGTGTTGTATTGTGGAAGTTTTTCTCTTAGATGCAGTCTAGCCGGGCGAGCTCAGTCCAAAGGCTTTGCCAACACGTCGGCATTCGACTCACTCTCTTGATATCGCCACTCTAAGGAAAAACAATAGCGTCTTTGGACACTTAATTCTAAGTTCTGGACACTGCGCGGAATGTTGAAGTAAAGATACGGAGGATAAAAAGCAAAGATACGACATACAAGACTAATACCAAATGCAAACAGTAGTTTGGCAATAGGTATGTTTTGCACGAAGACATATTCTCGAATGAATGAACTCATTCCTGGGTATGGTGAATCATTAAGCCGTGATGTGACTCGGTACAGCGCTTACCGCGTTCCTTGAGATGGTGCATCATTTTCCGGATTTCGTCCTTGGTCCAAGCCTGTATAGCTGAACGCGGGTATGAGTGTTCATGTCACCCTGAAGAGTGATGGCGAAAAAGAGAGAATATCTCAGTTCGTGAATCATCACACCTACCCACCTTCCTCTTCTAAGGCGCGGATCTCAGAATGGTCCATGTCACCATTCTCGAGGTCTGTAATGTCAACTACTGCAGAAGGTGTGCATTGTTCTTGTACAAGGAGAGAAAGATCCTCCGTGTCTGAAGTTTCCGCGTCGTTGTCAAGCTCTGTCATCTCAGCGCAGACATCCTCGCTAAGTCCCTCCAAGAGGTCCTCGATAGTGTCGGGGTCCACCTCGACGTCCTCTGCAGCGCTGAGGAACGCGCGAAGTTGCAGGGCGTGTAATGGGCTCAGTGGTTTGGATTCGGTGTCCCCATCTTGGCTTGGGGATTTGTGGGATTCTGGGCCACTCATCCGTTTGTCGGCGATAGTCAAAGGCTCAACATGCACTTCGTAAACTGTAGCCGTCAATTAAATCAGTACATACAAGTCACCTGACGTCGGATTTCTGAAACACGTGATTGGTACGTTATAAGGTGCAGTCGGCGCGAATATGACCCTCGACGCACTTCTTTCCCGTCGATCACCATGTCGGAACATGCATTCGACTCGTCGAATCTCCTCTCCTCAGACGACTCGAACGTATTTGATTTTTTCCCCTCCTCCCCGAGTTCGCACAGGTTCACTTCCCCACCCCTGGCAGAATGTCGGGACGTGTCTGTTGATGACCTCAGTTCGAGGGTTCCGAAACGGCGCACTCTGCCCCTGGAGCTAACTGAATACATCATAGAGCTTTTTCATCGACGTTATCATTCGTTCCGTGCTCTCCGGGCCTTATCGGAGGCCAGCTCTCAGTTTCGGGTGATAACCCTGCGGAGATACATGTCCTCTTTGAATATACAGTCTGCGAAACAGCTTACTTCCCTCTCGAAGATGCATACATACATGCTGTCGCGTAATCCTACATGGGAATGCGTGGGGTTTCACTGGGTAAAGTAAGCAGAGCGCATATATACTGCGGATGACCACCTTTTAGCCTGCTTCATCCAGGCATCTGACAGCACAATCCGGTGATCTCGCAAACGCACCTTGGAGACCAAGTCTTATGGGCAGTTTACGGACCCTCCATATTTCTTTCGCAGCAGAAGTGAGGTCAACACAGAAGATTCGCTCGAAGCAAATATTCGACATCCCTTTGACAAATTCACCGATGGCTCACCTCACCTCGCTAAGTCTCACAGAGTTATGGCGCATTGACGTCTTGCTCTTGAGCATGGTGTCTGGGGCTTTTCCGGGATTAATGACCCTTCATCTCAGTTGTTCCGAGCACCTCGACATGTCTTGTTGCTGGACTTGCTTCGAAGATAGCTTTTCAGCTGTCGTTCACTCTCCCATACCTAACCATTTCCCAACAGTGGCATCATTAACAGTACGTTTCTCCACTCGCTACTCCTTGATTATCAAACACTCTCGTAGAACGCATTCACAAAGGCACTAAACCCACTTACCAAGTTGACCGAGCTTCACCTGGGAATATTTCTCTCTGACGAAGATATGCTCGAAAACCATCTCGACCACTACGATAGTCCAAGAGCCTATTCACGCGTCCTTCGCTCTATCATTGGTCAGAACCACAACATGGCACACACGGGAACGGTCCTGAGTCAATCAGAATCCCCGAGTACCGCACGCCTCGGGCATGTGTCTTACACGGAAGACGAGGAAGACGTTGATAATTCGACAGCCGCCGCGAGTATGACATTTGACGAGGTACCACCCTTTCCCCACGGTCCCGAATTGTGTCCGATTTGCTCGATCATCGTTTCTGTCCCCGATGTACGTACACGCGAACTCGAAGCAAGCTTGGCGCTCGCTCAGAAGCTCAAGACCCTAAGAACAATAAGTTGGAGCTCGTTTTTCGCATGGAAACACCCCCCTGAGGACGAAAGGAGGATCAGGGACTGGCAGAGGGTGACCAAGACGTACGTTCTTCGTAGTGGTGGAAGAGTGCGAGTAAGAAGACGACCTTGGGACTAGTTGGCGTCGCCCACACAAGCATCGTCCGCGGAGCTCAGTAGCTCGTCGTGTTCTCGTTGTCCTTGGGTCTTGCGCACTTACTTTGTCATAGCCCTACGCTTATACTTTGCAACTCGTTAGGTATCATTGTACAACAATGAACTGCGACAGTTTGACGTTACGGCGGGGTTTGCCAGCCTCAGATGTGGGGTCGACTTGAGAAACACACATGCATCAGGGCAGTACCGAAGAACATCTTTGACATTGTGGCGGCTCAAAGGAGGTGGACATCGTTGTGGAAGAACAATGGAATGATAATCATGAGGTATTGAGCCACTCGGCCGCAGTCACGTCCACGCCTCGATTGGGAAGCGCCAACATCCCACAGATCCGTGGAGGCCGGTGACACCAGACCACAAGCAATGATAATATAAGGATGTCATGCGTCCTTCAGACTTTTCTTCGGGTGGGAAGAGATCCCTTCCACCAGCACCCTAATTTTATTCCCTTCGCGATCCCCTCTCCTCCCGCTTTATCAATAATTTAATCAACTAATATGACATTTACCTCTGTAGCTGAAGCCAATTCCAAGACGGCGCAATTTGCCCGTCTCTTCGACTTATTTGACCGCGTTGCGACGCGACGCACCCGATCCCTCACTGCAGACACCAGCGAAGTCATCTCCGCAGACGACATCGCCAACGTTCCCGCAGAGTTCGCCCCCGTACTCAAGAATGTATCCACGATCCTCTCCTTGCGCGCCCTACGGGACGAGGAGCGTAGCCGACGCGCCCGAGCCGCGTCCACGACCAAAACGCATCGCGATACCCTCGCTGGCGTGCCCTTTATGACACCTCCAGCCGGAAACCCAATGTCACGTGTCGGCGTGATGGAAGAAGAGGCCGAGAGCCCGACCTTTCCGCTCGGCGAACGCTATCCGTTCACGTTCAAGCTCATGCTGCACAAGCTGTACGATCTGGACGAGTGGGCAGAGAAGGTCAAGAATGCGGTGGAGACGTCCAAGTCGCAGTTCAAACCCCTGGCGGAGCGGGTTCAGAACGTCGTCAGAGACGCCACGGCGAGCATTAATCAGAGAGGGGAGAAGAAAAACAGTATCCGTGCTGTCCTCGGTGCTTCAGCCAGATTTAAGCCACCGAGTTCGACAAGGCACCCGCATTCGGCCGTGATGCCATCAAAGCCAGAAACCAGTCGCGTGTTGAAGAAGAGATGCATAGGTCGGAGAAAGTCCGTTAATGGTCCGATGTCGACTGGCGTTTGGGTGTACGACGCGGTCATCTCTGCCACGGAGGTCACGGGCCCTCGTCCTGCGTTAGAGATTACGCTTTCCATGCCTAGGGATGCAGATGGCATGGTCGAGAACCGTGCACGACACCAATCGTTGACTGCCTTGGATACCACGAGACGCAAAGTCAAGATTGCTATTCCTCTCCTTCAAGAGGAAGTCTCTGAATCTGTTCCGCCGCAGCGATCGTCGGTCTCGTTTGCGGAGCCGACGCAGAAGATCATTAAAACGGGGGGTGTAGCGAAGAAGAGGTCGGTGGGTTCTGCTTTGGCTTCTGAACCGTGCAAGATGGCCGCCGTCAAGCGACCTCTGTGCGTTTGAAATTTGAAATCCTTGGACGAATACGCTGTAAAAAAAATTACTTCACAACATGGACATTTAGCATGGATTTTCGTACTACCATCTTGTCCTGTAACAACCTGATACGATTTTACGTTTACGTTTGCTTTTTCTTTTTCTTTTTGGTGATATTTCTCTTTGTACACCACATGTAGCACCTACTCTCGATTGGTTTGAACTTGAAGTGACGTTGGGTTTTATGGTTGATACTGGCGACGATCATATCAAACGGTGTGTTCCAATTCCTCATTTTGCTCAGCCTTCTCAGTTGGTGTTGAGAGCGTTTACAGTACCAGCCAGAGATGACGGAGAGCGTGATTTTTCGAATCCAAAGACTTAGCCGACGTTGGGGTGGCATATTGGCTCTCCGTCATTGCATTTTTTCTTCTGTCCGACTGCTTCGGTGCGATCGTCTGCAATTGACACCGGCAGTAGCAAGAGGAATTACAGCTGCACACTTTTGCGGCAATTTTGATGGAACAGGCTATTGGAAGAGGATGATGAACGAGATCAATATTTGTGATGTAATGTTACTCTACGAAAGGGATATCTCTCTATGTCGGGTATCTCAGACGCCTCTGAGGTGTGATATTATTGTCGGGTTTTGAACACTTACGGATTGGCCGAGTACAAGATATCCAAACTAGTTCACGCAATGCCGGCTGTGTTCCCTCCACTCGCGCACGATACCTCGATTCCCCAGTCTCCTTTCTCATTTTCTGCGCGATACGCCGCAGGATGATGCCTTGACGGGTCTCCTTCATGATGAACATAGGTACACGCAGCTGAATCTGGAAAGAGACTTTTCTTAGAGGACTAGATCAAGAGCAGGGGAGAAGTGACTAACATTTGCGTGAAGCCATCGGATCCATCTCTGTTGAAGATGTGGGTCATATTCGACCCACCCGGATACGATCGGTCCAAACCCTGTACAAGCCATGTTCACAAGGGTAAAGAGTGACATCGGAAGACCGCGCCTGATGCGATCGAGCTCTGCGTCAACCCTCGGAGACATCGTATAAACAAAAAAGCTCCCACTCGGCTGGTTCCCAGATATCTGCAATCGTACCACCTACCAAAGTGGAACCTGTCGAGGCAACGCACCACTGAGGGCACGCGCGACGATGACCATCTGAATTGTATTGGACCTGCAATCCATTGAGTTTATGTGTTTTGCTCATAATACAAGAACGAACATTGCGGCGAGCGCATAGCACAACACCGAAGCAGAAGCGGTGACGAGGTAAATTGGCCTTCTCCCGACCTCTTCGCTAAATGCTGTCGAGAAGAGCGGGACGAGTGCAAATCCCAGTGGATTGACGCAAAGTGCGATCGTGACCTGGAATTGAGTACAGTGCAGATCGCGTACCATGGATTCAGTCCCCATCGTAAAAGACGATGAAGCGGTGGCTGGAAAATAAAATTAACAGTAGCCGCAAGACACCGTTGATGGGCAAGTACCTGTAACACCGGTGAACCCGCAAACAATAAGCGTAATGCACCACTTCCTGGAGCGAGAGTAGGTGACAGGGTTACATGGATCGTTGTCCTTGAACTCGACCTGAACGCACAAGTGAGTGAGCAGACATGGTCGACGAGATCAGGATGACGAACACAAAATGGATCAGTCTGGAGTGATGTTGAAGATGACCCAAGCACAGAGAACGCAGAATTTTCGACGTCGTCGAGGCTTTTGCGGAGGTTGGACTGACTAGCAGTCTCGTAGTCGACATGTGTAACGGTCAAAGAGTGTTTTGAAGAGGTTGCACGGCTAGTGTGTCCCTCGTCAGGGGTGGTTAGGGTAGACATTTTACAATTCGAAAGGAATGAATTGGCAGTTGGAGCGAGGCAACAGTGGTAAGCTTTTTACTGTCCCGATTTTCATACTTTGCCGTTCAGCGCCAAAGTTGAGATCGGGCTGTTCGATTTTTCTGAGCTCATTTACCGTATGACAGCTAGAGGTGGAGCTGTGTTACGTAGTTCGTGAAAGATTGAAATGTGATGGAGTGACGTTGCAAGGGAGTGAACCAAATACTTAGGCGCGCTTCATAACAGTGTTGCGGTTCGAACGTAGAAGTATCGCGTTTCACGTCAGTTGGGTTACTAGTGTTTCAGTGGGGAACGACAAAGAATTGACAATGTAGGTATCATACATGGTCCCGGGGTGTGGGTAAAAGGGATGCGCATCTATTAGCAGGTCAAAGGATACTAAGGGATGAAGCTGGTAAGTGCTCGAACCTGCGGCACTGGACCAACTCACCAAGATTAACTGTCAGAGACTTCTACAACTCCGTCTGCGTCTAGAGTTCCTCTTCGAACATGCTCGCCTCGGACACGAAGAATGTCCTCTATATTCTTCAGTCGGCCATCTTCGGTATCATCCTTGAACCAGCCAAGGTTATCCGCAATTAAGTGCCTATTCACACACGTGCAGGGTGAGCGTGGACCAGAAAGCAACAAACGAGTGTTCCCGCACCGGTTCTTGCAACTTGGGCATTGAATGAGAACGATTCCGCGCTCGTACGCACGTTTGGTGAACGTGTGTGCTGAGCGATGGTTACACCCGTCGGCTGTACATGTGAATGCGATGGCAAGACGGGGCTCTGAAGGGTCAAACTTGATCTGATCTGAAGTCTCTGGCGGCGTGAGCGGTGATTTCGATTGTTCACCATGTGCCTTTGCAAAACTTGCAGCAGACGCGTTTGCACGAAATATACCGAGTCGTTGTTGCACTTGCAGCGGGTACGAGGACCTTGAGCCTAGGGTTCTGACCGAGCGGCATGCCAGACGGAGACCACCAGCCTGAGCGAGCCTCGATGGCAACATTGTTCAACCAAAGAACCAGTCATGTTCGACATCAATGCCGAGAAAGATTATAATCTCCGCAAATGTCGGAGTATGAATACCGGCACGCGCTTGTGGCGTGCCAGATTCCCATCCACCCCGCTCTGACCGCGACCGCGACGGCCATGGCAGAACGATCGCGACGAACAAAGGGCAATGCCAACAAGCTTGCAGAGTATAAACGTATTCGAGACGGTGGGGCTAGGAAGTGGAAGGTGTGCATATCACATCTCGTGCTCGATCGTGTCTTGAGTCTTGACGCGTCGATCAGCCTGAAGAGGATGCCGCGTTGTACGACGAGGTCACCGAAGAACAGTACAAGACCATCGTCAAGGGCAGGCTTCAGAAGGACGACTTTGTCGTGGACGATGGCGTTGGCGGGTATATGGACAACGGTATGGACGATTGGACGGGTCAGGATGATGCAGACGAGGAAGACGATGAGGAAGGGGACCTGCGGAGTCGCAAGAGTTGTACGTATGCTTCAAATCGCTGATCGTATTCTTATCCTGGATCATCGAACAGCTAAGAAAAAGACAACCGGAGCATCCACTAAAGCAAAGGTCAAGTCGAAGGCACCCCCGCCAGCTGCTAAGCCCTCCATAAGCGCGTATCGTCCAATTGTATCCGCGGAGCAGGAGGAAGATTTCATGGCCAACCTATTGGGAGGCATTGACACGGCACCCATCCCAGCCCCCGTGCGGTCGAAGAAGCGAAAACCTTCACCCGTCTTGGATTATGATGACCTCGCACCAGATCGTTCCTCTTCGCCAGTGCCGTACCGAAAGAATCTCGACACCTACAGCGCCTACTCGTCTGATGGAGCTGCGGATGACGGACCTTCACCTAACCCGGCTTCAAGCGATTTTGAAGATTACACCGCAATGATGAGCCCGAAGAAGAAAGTGCGCGTGGCCAACGGCTCATCGGTGGTGACGCCTGCTATTGAACGTATGGGCAAATTGGACGTTCATAGCGGTTCAGAGGATGCATGCGACGCGTCCATGGACTTCTCAGACATCGATATGAACGATTTCATGGATGTCGACGACATAGTTGTCAAGCCTAGTGTTCCCGCCAAGAAGGAACCACCGATAGTTGAGCTCGACTCCAAACCCGTCCCGAATGGTTCAAGCACGCCAAAGAAGGAAGATCTCACCGCTCCATCGTGGCTTTCTGTGTACGACTCTCTCGCTGTCGTCTCCGAAGACACCCTGGGATCCAAGCCCGCTTTCTCCTCCAAGACATCCGTTAATGCCCTCGAGGACGACGGTAGTTTACACATGTTTTGGTTGGACTCTCTCGAACATGGGGGTAAACTCTATCTCATCGGCAAAGTGAAAGACAAGACTTCAGATACATGGGCGTCCGCCTGCCTTTCTATTCAGGGGATCGAGCGCAATTTGTTCGTACTACCTCGACCGCTGCGTGTCGTCCAGGACGAGACCGAAGATGGCCAGGTGGAGATGGTGGAGACCGACGTCGTACCAGAAAAAGGGGACGTGTACGGTGACTTTGAGAGGATACGGCGAGAAATAGGGATAAAAAGCTGGAAAGCGCGTTGGGTGACACGGAAGTACGCCTTTGACTACAAAGACGTCCCAAGGGAAACGGAGTGGATGAAAGTTGTGTACTCGTACGAAGGCGAGTGATAAGCCGACGCCTCGGGTGTGTAGACTCAACGTCCACAGAGCCGCAAATCCCCATGGACGCTTGTTCGCCAAATATCTACAAGATCTTTGGTACAAACACGAGCATCTTCGAGCTGTTCGTTCTGAAGCGGAAGATTATGGGACCTTGCTGGCTGACAATAAAGAACGCCGTCGTTGAAAACCAAGGCGTAGGCAATTATAGTACCCGTTCCGTTCCTCGCTGACTTGGGTGGCCCAGATCTCTTGGTGTAAGCTCGAAGCAAGCGTCTCTGATCCAAAGGATGTGATCCCGATATGCGACGGTGCTCCGGAACAACCTCCCCTGACCATCATGAGTCTAGCTGTGCGCACAGTGGTGAACCACCGCGAAAACAAACGTGAAGTAGTCTGTGCTTCGGCACGGATCTGGCGTGACGGTATGTTTCGATCCACAACATGGGCCGCAAATATCTTTGATTTTAGTCTGCAGTACAGTTGGACGATCCGACACCGCCGGAGCAATTGCCCTGTTCAGTGCATACATTCGTACGACCTCTGGACAGATTCCCTTCCAACTTTGAAACCCGGGCCAAAGTCAACGGGAAGGGTATGATATCGCCTGTGGCGAATGAGCGTATGCTTCTCAACAGCCTTCTCGGCAAGTGTTTAGTCGCTCGTGGATGACAAACCGTTCTGATCGTCTCCCACTCTAGTCACGTTATTCAAAGCAGACCCCGACGTTTTGGTGGGCCACGACTTCCTGGGTGTTTCCCTTGACGTCCTTTTAGGACGAATGAAAGACCTCAAAGCCGATCACTGGTCTCGCCTTGGACGATTCCGGAGAGCGAGATGGATTCCGATTGGAAGACAGGGAACAAATATCAAGTTCCTATCCGGCAGACTATTATGCGACCTCGCCAGTGATGGTGCACGCGTACGTCATCACCATTCTCATATGACTTTCCACCGATCGCTTTCACACATAGAGTATGATCTCATCTACAACATGGTCTCTCAGCGAAATGTGCAAGACGCATCTCAAGTCTGAACGACAAGATATTGACCCAGACGATACTGCGGCATACTTTGACGGAAGCGTTTCCTCGCCGGATATGCTTATGACGTTCGTGCGGCACTGTGAACTCGACGCCCATTACCATATGGCCATCGCGTCAAAGGTACAGATACTACCGTTGACGAGACAACTTACGAATCTTGCTGGAAACGCTTGGTGAGTACTAGGTCCATTGGTAAACTACCGAAGCCGAACAACCTACGCGACTCCCTTAGGAACAAGACCTTGAACGGTGGACGTGCGGAACGTAACGAATATATTCTGCTTCACGAGTTCCACAAACTCAAATACATCTGCCCCGACAAGACTTTTGGCAAAAAAGCCTCCAAGATTGAGCCCGCAGCCGATGACGGCGACGGCGAGGGCGGCGGGACGAAAACCAGCAAGAGTAAACGAGACAAGTACAAGGGTGGTTTGGTGTTTGAACCCAAGCGTGGCTTGTGGGACAAGTTTATTTTGGTCATGGATTTCAATTCGCTCTATCCCAGTATCATTCAGGAGTATAATGTCGATTTTACGACCGTGGAGCGGGTAGCGGAGGAGGTATGTGGGCTCTGTTTTTCATCTTGATGTGTATTTCTGATGTGTTTAAAGGAGGGAGAGGACAAGATTCCAGAACCTCCTAGCTCTGAAGTGCCGCAGGGTGTCTTACCTCGGCTCATTGCAACGCTCGTGCAGCGCCGCCGACAAGTCAAATCTCTGATGAAGGACCGCTCGGTAACCCATGCGAAGCTACTTCAGGTAACGGAACAACTGGGAGTACGTACAAAACCAAGGGCTAACAGTACTCGCGCGCAACTCAGTACGACATCAAGCAACAGGCACTCAAGCTCACTGCCAATAGTATGTACGGGTGTCTCGGCTTTGAATACTCTAGATTCTATGCCCGACCCCTCGCCGCCCTCACGACATTCAAGGGACGAGAGATCTTGACACACACCCGTGAATTGGCCGAAAGTCTACAGCTGGACGTGAGCGATAAATAACCTTTGCTCGTCGGAGCTGCCATCGATGACATCTTCCCCCCCCTTTTTTTTCTCAGGTCGTCTACGGAGACACCGATTCCGTCTTTGTCAATTCCAACGTCACCGAACTCTCCGACGCCCTCAAGATTTCCGTAGATTTCAAAAAGGCCGTCAATGACCGGTACAAGCTCCTTGAGATCGACTTGGATGGCGTGTTCGCACGACTGTTACTCCTCCAGAAGAAGAAATACGCCGCCATCAAAGTCGAGGATGGATCGCGCACTTCCACAGAGATCAAAGGTCTGGACATGAAGCGTAGAGAATATTGCGCATTGTCAAAGAACGTCTCTCAGTGGGTTGACTTTGATAATTCCATTTGGTACATACGTCTTGACTTGATACGGTCTCTTTCAGATATGTCCTGGATCAGATTTTGTCTGGGGAAGCGACGGAGGTCGTCGTGGAAAACATTCACGAGTATCTGGCTACGGTTGGCTCTAACGTGCGGTCTGGCAAGGTCAATGTGGACGATTTCATCATTTTCAAGGTATGATTGTTTGTAAATCGTCTTTGATAACGTTGATAAATGCGAATTTCACAGCGATTGGGTAAAAATCCTGAGGACTACCCTGATGCGAAGAGCCAGCCACATGTCCAGGTCGCGTTGCGCATGAAAGCAAAGGGTGGAAGCGCACGCGTGGGGGACGTCATTTCCTACATCTTCTGCGTATCTCCTGGAGACGAAAGCGCAAAGAGTGCTCAAGCGGATCGTGCAAAGCACCCTGATGAGTTGAAGAAAGCGGCATCCAAAGAGCTCAGTATCGATTACGAGCATTATCTGACCCACCAGGTGTTACCGCCCATCGAACGTTTGTGCGATCCCATCGAGGGAACTGACAGGGCGCGGCTGGCTGAATGCCTCGGTGAGTTTGATGTGCCCGTGACGGAGCCTGTTTGACTGAGAGGTGTGAAGGACTTGATCCTAGCCGTTACAAAGTCTCTGGAGGATCTGAGGCGGGTTATGCACTCACCACCCTCGACTCACAGGTCTCCGACACAGAACGGTTCCGGAACTCTGAACCGTTTCTTGTCCGGTGTCGGGGATGCCAAGGGCAGATGTCGTTCTCGCCCATATGGGAACGAGAGGTAAGCTCGTACCGTGCTACAACAACATCAGACAACCTGACCGGAGTGCATCACAGTCGTCGGTCCTGCAACCCTCTGGTCCTATTTGTCCAGCATGCAACCACCGATTTGGGGAAGCCAGTCTGCAGACCCAACTCGAGGTTCAAATACGCGCTTGTATCGGACGGTATTACGAAGGGTGGACGGTCTGCGATGATGCGACGTGTGGACACCGGACGCGTTCGATGGGGGTGTATGGTCGCCGTTGCGTGCGACCGGGGTGTCACGGGATCGCTCGGTCCGAGTACTCGGACGTCGAACTGTACAATCAGTTGCGATACTTTGAGATGTTGTTCAATCCGGAGAAGGCCCAGAAGGCAGCGACTGGGAGTGCACATTTTGGTATGCGTTTTCTTTTCTTTTAATGCGGAATGTGGTTCAACTCACGGAATGTCCTTAGACGAAGTTCGCATTCTTACAGACACCAACCAGACGTTTTTACAGGGGATGAGCGCCACGGTGTACAAGTATATTAACCAATGTGGTCGACGCTGGGTTGATCTTGGCGCATTGTTTTCGGTGATGAAGATGTAAACGCTTTCGGGCATGCTTTGTTGATCATTTTTGACATCCCAACACCTGTGGGTGTTGTGTATTAGACACGCTGTATGCCTACTGTTGCTTTTGATGAACGTGGGGGTATCAACATATCAACATATCAACTCTAGGCTCTAGCAACCATGAATCCCCTGTTATGATTCCGTGTTGTCCCCCACGGTCGTATATCGACGTCGGTAATAGAGAAGCGGCAACCTGTGCAGCCCAGTACGATCCCGTTCATCGTCCTCGGACAAAGGAGGTACGCGTTCGACGCGAAGCACCCTCGCGATGAACAACTCTGAAGCCAACCCCGTCCGAGCAGACACCTGCTGCACATGTCCCTCCCGCATGGGTTCGTCGTCATCGTCGTCGAACGCGTGTGACCCGCGCAGGTGGGCAAGCGACAACGGGGGACCGACGAGACGACACGAGAGCGCGCCGAGCGTACCGGCGAGAATGGGGAGACCGTCTTGGGAGAGGGCGTAGCGGACGAGTGGGTCCTGGAACGGACGGGGGTGGAGGTCGGGTCGGGCGAAGCGGTCTGCGAGGTGGGGTTGGGCTGCGGAGAGGATGTTGATGATGAAGTGTGCCGAGGGTGAGGGGACGAGTGCGGAAGCCATTCGGGAGGGGACGCGGAGGGAGAATGCGACGAGGGGGAGTGGGTCGAGTGCGATGGAGGTGAAGGATGAGAGGGTCGCGCCGTGGTATGTGGACGCGGAGGGGGAGAGAGAGGCGGTGACGACGGCGACGGACTGTGCGGTCTCGCGGAGGAGCTGTCTGAGGAGTTTGCGGGTGTCGTCGGCGGGTGTGTGGACGGATCTGCGAGGGAGACTGACCCGCGTCAAGAAAGGTCGCGTCGAGTGCATCGTTTAATCGTCCTCGTCGTTCCTGACTAATACTATGTCTGCGAGGGAGTTGTTTTCAAGAGTCAGATTCGTCAACCCATGAATGGACTCGTAGAGAATTGGACGGTCCGCAAATAAATCAAGGATGTACGAGACTACACTATAGTACTACTACGAGGATATGCACAACTCCAAGCCCACACGCTATTCGTCGATGACACCATGAAATGAGATATATAAGTTATAACCGTCGACATCCCTGAGATGCCGCCACTCCCAACGCGGTTTTCAGAGAAGCAAAATGGCACCCACACGCGAACCTAGCGCGATACGCCCCGTCCACTCGGACACCGCACATATCGTGATGTCGTCTTTTAAACAAAACAGTAAGCATAACTCAGCACCAACCAAACGCATATGAATGACACACGTACCTCGAAGATCATACGACGAGATGACATGGATGACCTTGCCATTCATCGTCGGCACCTCGTCCGGCGCGTCCCCGCCCGAGACCGAATCCTCTCCTGGGACCGAAGACGCTTCCTTGGTGCGCAACTGAATCGGGTGGGTCGTAAACGCTACCACCCTCCGATTAATACTCCCCCTCTGCCTATCTACCCACACGCCACGCAACCCCGCCGATCCCAACGACCACGCGGAGACATACATCTGTCTGATGATATCGTCCAACGTGTACCTAATGTCGGTTCCCGTAATCAACGACAGCGGCGCGTCCATCTGGATACTCCCCTTGGCGAGAACTTTGATAGACATCGACGGCACGGGCGTGGTGGTCACGCGAATGCGGTAGTGGAACATTCCTTGATAGACATCGTTGGTGAGCATGAAGATGGTGTAGACTTCGCCGGACGGGCAGTCCGACACTCGTATGTGGGAGAGAGAAATGGCTCGAAAGCAGACCGGGCCGAATCGGTGCCGAAGCACGGGCAAGGGATTGGTCGTGGGGGTATCCATAGGGACGGGATATGCTTCCACGGAACGAACCCTGAAACACAGGATATACGGGCCACAGAATCGCAAGGATGTGATTCCATTCCACTGAGGTGTAAAGTGCACATAAGAATACGATCCACGAGCGAGCGATACGATACTCACCTCTTCATCGAGGTCATCCGATTGAATGTTTACAGTTGATCGTCTGTTATCATCGCGCCAGTGCAGGACATGGATCGAGGTTGGAGCGAGGTACAGTAAAGCGCGACTTGAGTACGGGTCCATGTCTTTGAGCAGTTCTGTTTCACCCAACGGAAATTCTGCTTCCGGATGCAAGCGCCTCTGATGGTTTTCACTTATTCCCAACGGAGGGAGGGGAATGGAATAAATGACGACACTGGACACGATTAGGCATCAATCGGCAAACGTTTGAAACAACAGACTTTTGATGGTCCACGTGGACACGGGCAATAGCGATATAGAGCGTAGAATAACAGTTGGCGTAGCCGATGAGGTTAGACAAGGTAAAGTGCGCCCAGAGGGAGGACGCAACCGCGGGAGATGACGATGGGAGCGTAGACGTGTTCCAGATGATGACCGCGGTATTATCCACAGAAAGAAGGAAGCGGTCTGAGATGAAGGCGAGCACGCGCCAGGAACACGTTGAAGCGTTTCTCGACGAGTAGGGCTGTTTCACGGCGGAGATGTCGTGTGTGGTGCATTCTCTGGGTTGCAGAAACGAGGCTTCGACTTTGTACGCTGCAAAGAGCACGCGTTCAGCCTGTGGGGACGACATGGCCGTGAACTCTGTTCGAGAGCAGGGCAAGGCCTGTGTTGCGCGCAGACGGGTAAACATGGTCGACCAAAGGCCGCGTTCTTGTGTGAGCGCGAGGAAATACTTGCATGTCTGGTGAACTCGGGTCAGTCGACGATGTCAGGCGTACATGGGGGGAGAGGTTGGTTACCTTTCTAAGCGCAAAAATGTCGTTTATGCCGAGAAAAAGGATGATCTGATAGTACATTTCTACCGGGAGCGCAAAGGGATCGACTTTGTCTGGATGCATGGAGGAGGGAGTGGAGAGAGTCTGTGGAGCGCGGTGAGGCTACACGGGCCATCACTCTGATTGATTGCGATACAAGATGGTACTGGAACGGCATCTCTTTCCTCAGCCTGCCAGTTTATTACAGTAACCACCTCACCCGAGGCGTTCTTCCCATCCTGTGATCAGATCATATCAGAGTAATCGGATAGATCGTTCTGCCGTAGTAACATGTTTGGCTTACTAAACCACGCCCAATGGCAACGAATTATATTATGGCAGGGGTATTAATGTAGTGATGGTGCATGCATGTCATTAATATGGACAGGGGGTGCTCGATTTCAAGGTGAGTCAGACGAGGATGGTTCAGTGAACAGCCAGGAGTCACATCCACCCTTCTTTATCGGGGGACGAACCAATTTCTGAGATCTCCGACTCGCATTCGACATGTCCGAATCCGACTCGTTGGGGACGGTCTTCCTCAGACTCCGGGACCAGCCATCATGGGTCGTGCTGGGATCAAGTTAGTCAGGGAAGGGAGCCACGTCAAACGCGGGCACGCTGCTCACCGCGCACCAGGCCTGTTTCTCGCAATATGCAGCGGTAATATGCGTCCATCCGAGCTACCGACCGCAGTCTCAGTGATCGTCGTGTTTGTCGTCCGTTGTCTAGCGGGTCGAGGGGT
>JBBPMQ010000197.1:0-13751 GCA_038090375.1 Boletus rubroflammeus | reverse complement strand
CGTCGCTGTCGAGCGAAGCAAATCCGCTGAACGACTTCTTCCGCTCGCGTGATGCAGTGGTTACCGTGCTGACACGTGTGTCGACTGCGCTGCGCTCCCTCATCTTGCTCTTCCTGAGGCTTGCCTTATGTTTCGAGTCGCCGACGAGCTCCACTGCGTCACTGTCCGGACCATTTAGCTGCGGCGTCGCCCTGACCACCTTACCCTGCACCCCGTTCCTTGCGATACGCGTGGGCCGCTTGCTCGTCAAGCTGTCCACAGACATCGCGTCCGAGTCCGAGTCACCCATGACAACCCGCTGCCTCGTCCCCCGCCGCGTCCTGCGCGTCACGCTCGCCTCAGAAACCTCCGACGCATCCTCCGTTTCGACCTTGCCCTCCGCACGTGCCCTGGTCTCCTTCGCTTGTTGCGCACGTTCCAGCGCCTTCTCCCGTCTTCTCTCCCGCGCCTTGGCGCGTTGTGCAGCTCGCTCTTCCTCCAACATCTCTTTTTCGACCTTTTCTTCCTCTGCAAGTTCTTTCCGCCGGGCTCTCGCTCGTTCCATGACAATTTGGTCTGCGACGCCCATCTCGTCATCATCAACACCGGCACCTTTGCGTTTGTTCTCGCTTGTGTCTGGGAACATGGCGACGCCGTACTGCGCGCTTTCACGCAGGGTCATGATCGCATCTTCCATCTCAACGCAGAGATCTTGCGCAATGAGTCGAACGGCTGCCTCGGGTACGAGAATGCGCTGGATGAATTCAGCCGGTGCAAGCGGCGCGATCAGAGACGCGTCAAATGTCGACGGTGGAAAGAGATCGAAAAGAGTCTGATGTATAATGACCGAGCCCTGCTCGCCATAGCTGCAAATGGTCATGGGCATCTCTAATAGGTCGCGAATAAAGGAACGACGTACTATCCCGGCTGCGTCCTTTCGAAGCTTGCGAATTGACCCTTGACACCGACCACCGCACGACTGCCTTGCTTCTTCACCTCTCTCTTCACCTCTCTCCAGAAAACGCTCTTACTCCTTGATCCTCTAGGTCCATCGTTGGTATCAAGGTCTTCGATATCGCTGATGTCGTCCTTGTCCAAGATAATAGCTTCCAACTCATTCTTCATCTTCTTGACTCTAATTGGAACCTTTGTAAAGTCAATCGTCTTCGGCCAGCCTCTCTCAGTCGCGATCGGTAGCTGATGCGATTCGAAGCGATGCCGTTGACAAACGGATATGTAAATAGTTAATGGTGCTTTCAAACCACGCCGATTTCTCGGTCGTGGATCTGAAACCGACTTTTTGCGCGCCGTTGTAAGCAAGTGTTGGAGAAAGGGAGTGGGATGGGAGGGCAATTCCTCATCGCAATAGGGACACATCTTTGAAGGGTCTCTAGCGTAACCAAACTCGACTTTATGCGAGGGTTTGTGTGAGAACAAAAAACGAGAATCACCCAGAACATCGGCGGCTTACTGGAATCGTCTTCCATGGGTTCGTGCAGATAATCGAGCGTGTCCACCACCCTGAAGACGTTCGTAGCGGTGTATAAGTAAGCAGGGCTGAGAGGTGGAATGAAGAAGACGCACCCCACACACGAGTCCTTGCGCTTTTTCGCAGTACGCCCTTGTTCGACAGCGCTATCATCGGATGAGGCACGCTTCGTGGATTTAAGACTGGGCGTGCTGGGCGATTTTGACCGCCGATCGATACCCGCAAGCATCTGAGAACTCATGGGGAACGGTTTGGGACCATCGCGCTTCCCCGGGCCGTCTGTCAAGTCGATGTCGTCCTCGTCGGGGGACTTTGCACGTGCCTTACCTTTGTCTTTTGAGGAAGTGAGAGGTGATAAGTTAGGGAAGGTGATTCCACGGGAAACGGGTTTCGTTCCCAATGGAGAAGGAAGGGGGATCGGTTTGGGAGTGTGTACGAACGTCGCAGCGCGCGATATAACAGCCTTCTTGGTCTTAGTGGAGGAAGCATCGCCGCTCCATGCACCATCGGAGACATTTTCCTTTGCTTGTAGTGACATGGGGAATTCTTGTGGTTCTCGACGCGACAATGAAGGAACGTATGGTTTCCTGATAGTTGGTTTGCTGTCCGCATTTGCATGTGGTTCGGGTGTCTTTCTGTGTAGCGGTAAACCGCGCTTCTGTGCCGCAGGATATGGCGTGGATTCTGGGCTGCTGTCACGCTGACGAGGGGCGGATTTCATGACGACGCGCGGCTGTGGACGAGGTTTGGTGGGTGCTCGTGGGGTATCCTTGGCTTTTGGGGAAGACGGTTTGGAAGTGGAAGACTCCTTGTCCTTGGTATCGGTGAACCGACGGGCAGTAGCACGTGTCACACTGGGACTCCTGCGACGCGTCGAGGAAGTCTCGGAGGGCTTCTGCGGCGAAGAGGAGGGACCACTCGGCGGACGGTCATCGAGAATCTCAATATCGTCCGATATCGGCTTGAACAAATCTTGAGAGTCGGTAAGAGATGACGATGGTGGTGGCACCTCTGTTACAGCGTCGCCAGCAGGGGGGGTTTTCTTGGTCTTCGTGAACCGAAGCGCCTTCAGGGCGCTGAACGACGACGGCTTGTAGTTGGGGTGTGCAGTGAGAACACGACCGTTGACGCGTACTGTTTCCTCCTCATAAGAAGGGGTATCTGATTTCTTTCCTTTTACGACGCGCTTCGAGGGCGAGGTCGCGTCGCCTCCCTTGGAGTGCTGGGAGGACAGCAAGAGCTCGTCATCACTCTCGTTTTCCGGGATGTGGGATGGCGGCTTGCGCGGTCCGGCAGGGAGCGCTTCTGCGGGCTTAAACTTGCTCTTGGACGATTTCCCATAGGTGACGACCGCCTTGGGGGGGCCAAAGGACGAGCCAAAGTCCTGGAAACCAAGGCCTTCACCGGACTTGACGGCAGCTGGACGCTGGGACATGCGATGAGAAGGATCTGAGAAGGCGTCCTTGTTGGTCTTGGTTTTGTTATAGAGCTGTTCCATGGCCAGGGGGACGAGCGCGGCGGGGGTGACGCGCTCTCGGTGCTTCGAATTGGCGCGCGGCGTTGTTGTGGTGTATTTAATTTCAAGGGTGTTGCCACACAGAACCAAACAAACCGGCCCGCGTTTCGGCCCGCGACTCCAGTTGGACGCGACGCGGGATATTTAATTTTGCAAGTCCCTTCAATATTGGCGACGACTTCGATTGCTGATCTTGGACACGAATTGGATTCGCAGATGCCGGCCTCACTTGATCGGAATTTTGGATGACACGGGCCGGGAGTGCGGGGATGAAGAAAAGAGCGTGAGGTGGAAGATTAAAAGCGCGGTTTTTACGCCCGCTCAAAATTGACCGTGCTCACCGCGTCTCCCCGCTCGCCTCACCCCCTCGTCGTGCTCGGCGATGTCTCTCAGGACTGCCTCCCTGCCGTCCACGATACACGACCCAGACGCGACCCTCCTGGTATGCTTCTGCCTCACTCCTCGTCGTCGCTCACACAGCTCCCACAGGTCGAGTTTGAGCGCGGAGATCCCCGCAATCCAATAAACTTTTCCACCGCCAAAAAATGGGGTATCACGATTACCGCCTGTGGCTTTACTGGCATCACCGGTCAGTCTCTCTCCGTAGCCGCCGTCGCTCACACCGATTACCATTCCAAGCCGCCGCCATTTCGTCATACACCATGGGCATGCCAACAATGGCAGATGACCTCCAGTGCTCCACCTTTGAAGCTACCGTCGGTTTTAGCGTATACCCAATCGGGTTCGGTCTCATCCCTCTCTTCACCTCTGCCTTATCAGAAGAGTTCGGACGCTTCCGCCTGTACATCGTGACAACCTTCCTCTTCATGCTTACACATGTCATGATTGCCCTGCAAGTCGCTTCCCAACACACGACCCTCGGTGGCTGCGCTAACTTGCCCGATAGAGCTCCGAACATACGAACAGTGATCCTCGCTCGCTTCCTCAGCGGCTCGTTTGGATCGACAGGTGCGACCCTTGTCGGAGGTACCATCGCCGATATCTGGAAGCCCGATGAGTGATTATCCCATCGGTTACCATTGTCGAACGTCGCTTATGGTCTCAGGCGCGGTTTTCCCATGGCACTCTTTGCGACAGCAGCGGTGGGTTCCACCGGTCTTGGACCCTTGCTCGCAGGTTGGATTGAATCCAACCACCACCTAGGCTGGAGGTGGATTCAGTGGATTTCTGCCATGTAAGTCCACCAGGTGACTCTAGGTCGACTGTCACGCGACCGTTCTGTGTAGCGTCAGCGGCATCTATTTTTTCAGCCTTCTGTTATTCTTGACAGAGACACGGACCGATATCATTCTCGCTCGCCTGGCGCGCAAGATGAGAAAATTGAAACAAGACGACCGATACCACGTAAGAGCCGAAATAGACAAGCCTAGCCTCTTCACGTTGATCAAGATATCGAGCACTCGTCCGATCAGTGCGTTTTTACTTCCTAAACGCTCGAAATAGTCTGATGCCTAGCCAAAGGCTTGCTCTTGACTGAACCGACTGTTCTGAGTTTTAGTGTAGGGACACTTTTCCGTTCGCTCCTCTCGGCTGATAATGAAGCTCAAAGCTTTGGATCGGTTTCACGTGGGGTGTCTTGTTTTGTTTCATAGAGTGAGTGGCTATATGCGCGTCGTGTTTATTTCTGATGGCGCACAGCTCGATTTCTGGAGAAATGGAGTCCATCTACGACTTCACCATCGGCGGGAGAGGGTCAACTTACATCTGCATCACGTCCGTATCATCCCACGCTTTCCATGCCTGTCCGCTGACCCGCTCGTACAGTATCGGAAGTGTCCTCGGATGGGTCGCAAACATGTACCAGGAAGTACTTTACAGGTGTGTCCCTATCCTCTTGCGTTCCGGACGTGGAAGCTAAGATGACGACAAGGAAATACGTCGTCAGGAAAGGCCCAGAAGCACGACTCTGCCTCGCCCTCGTCGCTGCCGTCTTGCTCCCGACTGGTATGCTCATTTACGCATGGACTGCGAGGTCGTACATTCACTGGATCGTACCTCTCATCGGCCTGACGGTGAGTTTCCCGAGTCGCCTTCCATAGCAAAGTGATTCGAGCGTCGTGTCGGCATTTGCGTCGACAGGTCTTCATGATCGGCGCATTCATCATTTACCAGGTCGTCTTCATCTACCTTGCTGACTGGTACGTCTCCCTATCATTCCATCATGACGGATGGCGAATCCCATTTTTTCTCTCTGTCAAGCTACGGACCGTACGCGTCATCTGCGTTGGCAGGTCAAAGCATGTGTCGTACGTACCCGCTCCACGGGAAATTTGCGCCGGCATCTGACGTGTTCGACTTCGCTTTGGGTTTGATCTTGGATGGATTCTGAACAGGGAACCTTCTCGCAGCGGTCTTCCCGCTCTTTACGCAACAAATGTACGACAGTCTTACGTACAAGTGGGCGAACACGCTCTTCGCACTCATTTCGGTGGCCATGATCCCTATTCCCTTTGTCAGTGTTGTTCCTTTTAGTATTATTTTAATTTGTGGGGTGATGCACCACTCGTGCTCGTGCCCCCCCCCCCCCCCCCCCCCCCCCCCCCCCCCCCCTCTCCCCATCCTCCCCACCTTGCCATTTCTGCACGTATTGTCCCAAAAACTCACCTCGTGCACATATGCATTGACAGATACTCTTTTTCCACGGCGCAGCGATCCGGAAACGGAGCAAAGTTTCGCGCAAGATTTTCGCGTTGGTAGAGGAGAAACGCGTGTTTGATGACGAAAAGGAATGAGGGGATGGAACTCGACCGCCCTTTTTGTCCGTCGTCATTCCCACCCCGCTGCACACTGCGCTTTTTGCGTTCTGCACATACTGTCCTTTGTCTTATCTCCATCCAGATCCGTTTTCGAGTATCGTCCTTTTTTTTCTCTCGCGCGCTCAATCCTTTATCATCCAGGTCCCCACGTCTACTCGGCGCCCGCGCGTCCGCCAAGGCTTCGCCATCTCCCTCCCTCCCACCCACACACACACATGTCGACTACAAACATCGTTGTCGTCATCACGTTCCACGGAATATTCGCACCAACACGCAGAGAAAAACGAGCTGTTCGTTATAGATATATATGGATATCGATGAGCATCGATTCGTGGATAAGAATAAGAATTACACTTTTTTATATGAGCTTTGTTTTGTTTTGCTTTATTACCCCGTACGTACTGTACCTACGGACGTCTATCGCTTTGCGTTCTTGAACGAGGTTGGTTACTTGGAACAACAACAACAACAACAACAACAACAACAACAACAACAACAACAACAACAACAACAACAAAAAAGGTCGCGCTTGTCAAGGGGTCGAGTTCCTCAGTCATGCAGGAGCAAGTATCGGGCATATCATGTTGTACAGTCGTGGGTGATTTTGGCGTGGCGTGGCTTTGAAGAACAACCGGTAGGCACGTTTAATTATGGACGCGTGTACGTTTTCCTCGCGTTGCACACAAATAGTATACGAAGTAGCAGAAGAACTCGCCCATTGTAAGTAAGTATATGAGCTTCCCAAGACGACTCTAGACTGCCAGTCCGTAACGATCAAATTTATCGACCTCTCCTCGGGGGCGACTCGGACGCCCGTATCACGATACAACGCTGAAGAAGTTGGCAAACCCTCTCTCAAGCGTGCCCCACTTATGCCCGGGCGGCCCCACCACGACCACGACCGTCGACATCCGACGCCGCGGCACCGTCGCTCTCCCTCGCCAACGCCAACGTGTCCCCCCAACGACGTACCTCGGGGTGCCTCAAGTACGGCAAGCTGCTGTCAAAAAAGCCCTGTAGATCGCCTCGGTCGCGTCCGTGCGCTTTCTCGTACTCGCGGGCTGTTTGCGGAGGCGTAGAGTATAAGCGGCGGGCGGGGGTGGATACAAGGGGTGACGGGGTTAAGCGATGAAGAAGAAAAAAAAAGGGGGGGATGACGTATCAGCTCTCGAACGTCCCTGAGGGAGCATCGGATGCGAGGACGTACCTTGGAGTGCCATCTCGAGTCTGTCGAGATCTGAAGAACCAAGAACGGAAGGAGGGGGGTCAGAATGAGACATTCAAAGGTCACATGGGTCAGAGGATGGACAAGGGGAATAAATTTGGAGCGGGGGACGCGTGTTATCGCGACGCGAGTACGTGCCTTTGACGAACTTGGCCTCGGGGGTCACGCCTTCCTCGTATTCCTGTAAAAAATGCCAGAACACGGTTTGTATCAGCAAGTCCGTGTGGTGCTCGTCCCATCGCGTCCACAGAAAACGACGGTGGGACGGGGGACGAACCTTCCATAGCGCCTCAATGCGTAGCGCTGCTGGACTTGCGTGCAACATGTCATATACAAAGTTGTGCATCGCCTCCTGTTGGCGCGGTGATGCGCGATCGAGGTTACGAGTTCGGGATACTACGGACCCGCCGCTTACCGCTTCAAGCCGGTGTTTCTCTTCCTTGTGGATCCCTTCGCGGGGGGTGATGTCCCCGACTTGTAATCTACGTGAGTTGTCCTATTCAAGGAAGGGAAAGCAGGGGCCATTTTCACCTTGTGCCTCTGCGAGATCGTGCACGACGCACATCATCACACACCTATCATGCATGAGCGAGGCGTAGGCAATGGGCAGAAAAGCAAAAGACTGACTTGGACACGTCGAGCGTCGTCGCGTCGGACGTACACATGGCCAATACCGCCATGCGGTACATGTGGTCCGAGATACTGCGAGGCGAAATGAGCGCGAACGCGGCGCGTACAGACTAGATCTAGACCATACCTCTCTGGATTCGGAACCTGCGGACGAGGTCAATGATGCTCGGGTCAGTCACTCGGCTTACATTGTGATCGATCCAGCCTGTGCGTTTTTGTGTCTGTATGCGCGGGTAAGTGTGTGCACGAACGGCGATGTTTGTGGGTACCTTGAGTCTCTCGAGGACGTGGAAAAAGGCGAGTCTGTCCGTGTCCGGGTCGCCGGTTGGCTGGTAGAGGGGCGGGAAGGTGCGCTTGGTGGTCGACATAAAGGAGACGGATGGAGTCCGATGTCCGATTCCGATAGATAAGATAATAGAGATTGAGACAAGTACCCGATTGGACAGTGGACCAACGTAATAGACAACGAGGAGGTGCTACGATACTTTTGTGGACGATACGGCGGCCGCCCTGCGTCTCTTGGTGCCCCGTCTTATCTCGATCAAATCAGCTTCTATCTCGGCGTCTTTGCATGGAGCGAGGAATGCGAGGCTCTTACCCAAGCCTCCGACGCCGACCATGCCTTGGTGGGTGCCGCCACCCTTGTTGCGTCGCCGATTGCCGTTGTTTGGGCCATTTCCGGGGCCAGATGCAACGTGGCCATTTGGGAGGGTGACGGAGGTGAGCGAGAAGGGGAATGGGGAGGGTATCTCGTCGACGGAGAGGGAGTGTGGGTTGGTGAGAGGCCCAGAGGTGATGGGGGTCGCGTTGCCGTTTCCGAGAGCAAAGGCGGACGCATGGCCGAGTGGAGTGGGAGGTGGGGAAGTGCAGAGTTTGTTGCGTAGTTTACGGGTGATGTGGGCGCGTGTCTGGGAATCTAGAGAGACGTCTGAAAGGAGGATGGTGAGAGGATGGGTGGGGGACAAAAACGTGAAGACGGACCGTTTACGGCACCTTCGCCTTCCTTTTCTTCCCTGGCCCGGCGTCTTCGCTCCTCGATGCCCTCGAGAAGACGCTCGCGGACGCGGACGCGTCCTTTTCGCCATTCCTCCTCGACTCGCTCGCGTTCCTCCTCGTAGGCGGTCTCTATCGCAGCGAGGCCATGCTTTTCCTCGTATGCGAGCTGGGTGAGGAGGGCAGAGCGCTCGATGGAGAGGGGGTACATGCGGAGATTGTAGAGTGGGTGTGTTTCAGGGCGCGATGCGAGCTGTATGGCGGCGCTGAGGAGGGCGGAAATGTTTTCTGCAAAGTGTCTGCCTCTGGGAGGGGTATGAGCGGGATGAGCGGGAGGAAAGGCAAGGGTGTACTTGCTCGTCTCTGCGATCAGACATTTCCTTGCCTAGTTTTCCGGACATGTCTTTGCGTTTCTTGTCTCTTTTTGGGTCATCTGGGGGAATGGGGGGCTGTTGAGTGGGACGGTGACGGGGCTGGTTCGAGCGGGACGGACTATGGAGGTGGTGTTGGTGGTGGTGGTGTACGTGTACGACGTCTGGGCGGGCGTTATGGGTGGAGGCGTACGGAAGGGCGAACACGCCGGGCTGAGGGGGCATCGCACTCGATGGCGAGAGAGAGAGCGAGAATTCACACTCTGCATCCGATCATGACGAGTGGTCACGTGGTAAAATACAAGCTCAGGGGTCATTATTTAATTTATTCTACCGCCCTTGCAATCGACGAGTTCGATGCAGGATCAGAGAACCACGACGACGAGTTTCGCTGGTTTTCCGGTCGAACTGCACCATCACATTCTCTGCTTCGTGGATCCCGAAGACATTGTAGCACTGCGCAAGGCAACATAAAAACCCTCCCTTGCCTTGGTCTTGATCGCTGACATATCCTCTCAGACATGCAAATACATTCTCGCACTCACGCAAGACCCTCGTCTGTGGACCACCGTGTACGATCGCATGCGCAACACACACCCTCTCAGTTGTTCTCAAACCGAATTCGCAGCGCTCGCGACATGTCAATCTGAACGTCTCCTCGTGAGAGCCTCCAGAACCGAAAAGTTGTTGAAAACGTTCAGAGGTGGCATCCAGCATCGCATCATCCCCGACGGACAAACGCGTCCAACAGGCCCCCTGGCCGCGCTATCATTTCTATCAGAACGCTTCATTTTCTCCGTGGACAACACGACAGTGGTTTACGTATGGGACATTTCGAAACTCGCGTCGTCCGAGGGCGTGCCATCATTCCCTTGTGCCCGTCTGACGCTTGTCGGCTGGGATTTCGTCACCTACAGTATGTCCACGGATCATTCTACCTTCTTTGTCGTTATTTCAAAAGGCGATAGGTAGGTCGTCTCGTCCAGACGTGTGTAGATCGATGGCTAATACGTCGCTTTGATCCTCCAGAGCACACATCTTTTCCCTCTCCTTGCCTTTGAACGCATCAGACACCGACGAAACCAGGTTATTCTTCTGTGGCGTAGCGTACATCGACACGCGTTCCAAAAAAGTCCACAGCATCGATCCAGATTCGTGTCTCGTCTTGTTGGAGCCCTCTGACACTATGATCGAGGTGATAGACTGGCGTACGCAGAGCCGATCGAGTGTCGCTCTAGGTCAGGTCGAAGAAGGGGTGAGCATCATGCCCTCATTCTGATCGGTGGTGTCATACTGTATGTCGTATATCAGGCACCCGGGAATTTCGTCCTCGCCCTACGCATCTGTGGACCGTATATTCTATGTTTCAGGTCTTGGTCGATCGAAGCGTATCCCACCCCCCTCCAATTCTTGAAGCCGGAACTCACGACCGAACGACCCTTGCCCGTTCTCTGTCACGCATTAGTTATTATGGGGTCCGCCATCAGAATATCTCTTTCCCACGTACGCTGCAGTCCTTCCCCGTCGGGCGATGTCTACTCCATAGGCGCGCTCGCCGAAAATCGTCATCAGGGGACGTTTCACTATCTAGTCCACCTGCGGATGACACCCGAACCCTCGTTGTCGCTCCGACTGCTCGCCTTCAACGGCGGATACATCGATCGGCAGATATCTGCGTGGGACTTGGGAACGACCGGACTCCGTGGCGCGTGGGTCCTCGAACCAAACTGGAGCGGCGATCGCTACGTCGTCGCGTTCACCACCCACCCGTCTCGGTGCTCGTTTGACCCCATCGGCGTGCGGAAAGAACGTCCACCGCCCTTTGAAGAGCAAGTCGTGTCGATCGTGTCGTCGCAGAATTCGGGTGGTGAGTTGGTCCTTTTTAATTATTATTATTATTATTATTATTATTATTATTATTATTATTATTATTATCAGATGACGTGACGAACTGTGCGGTCTCGGAATTTACGGGGCGGATTGCGTTGGGGTCATGGACGGGGGCGATCACGCTGCTCTAACTGGGTCGATTTTGGCTCACGATGTCTTAGCATCTTTTTGAGCACGGGTGACAAGGGTGAGGTGTACTTGATGATGTGGATAGAGAATATAAGTAGTGGTTCGCATGGAACCTGACAAGGCAGGTGATCAGTCTGATCTTTGAGCACGAAGGCTCTTGGTCTTGCATACTCTTAGGAGCGTTCCTTTTTCCGAGAAAACCCAAATAATGTACAAACATAGTATCGCGCCCAACACCGATGAAAACGGTGATAATTCTTTCGAAACCCATTCTCTATGGTTCTTGGAAAAAAATCAGGCGATAATGATCGAGTACCTTGAACGACGCAATCTAAAAGCAGGGCCCTCAGAATACGACATTCACTTCCAAAGACCGGCCTTACTCCTATCTTAACCCGCCTTAACATCATGTTCTACGATCCATTCACTGAATTTGACCGCTCGTTCGACGGCGCATTCTTTTCGACGTTTCCGGCCCTCCGTCACGTCGAGAAGCGGTCGCCACATGCTCAGAGTCAAGGCCGGAATCCCTTGTGTGCCCAAGGTGAAGCGCCGTACCCTCGCCCCCGTCGAAGTGGCTGACAGATACGACATTTGTATGACGAGATGGACTTGTTCGAGGCCACAGAGGGCAACGTCGTCACCGCGACCTTGGAGCTTGCCCGGTCTCTCACTCTCGGACGTGACGATCGACGTGGGCTTCAGCAGGAAATATAAGGCAGGGGTAACGGGCACCTTGGTCACGTTCTTTTCGTACGTTTTCAACTGTCCGTCGAGGGACCAAGCTTCAAGGTGCGCGTGTTTGTGTGTTGGTTACATGGGAAAAAAAAAGGCAGTGTGTGTGCTGAATGCGGATGGGCGTTGGTAAGGCTGAGGATGTTGACGGCCAAAATGGAGAATGGCATCTTCAAGACGGGCCTGACTAGGACTCCTGAGCAACAGCTGCTATCCATGACGGCATAGACCCCTACAAGTCTCTGAGGGGGGATAGTAAGTATATAAGTAGGTTGGTAATTGATGGTAATGTTGACGTTGATGGAGTTAGTCAGCTAGCGATAGGGATTGGTCACCAGAGTATTAGTCAGCACCTTTAGAATTCAACAGCATCAAACAACGTATAACGGTCACGACAAAGTTCACAGGTTGTTTTAAAACCTTTGTCTGTTTTCTTGCCGCATCTGTCATCCATTCCAGATGCAGTCGCGTACCCGACAAACGCGCGCCAATGGATTTTTGAAATCCACAGCCTCTTTGATGGGATACGTACCGGTATGACGAAGCAGGTGGTACACCGCGATACCACGGTCTGAGTCGCAAAAGTGGGGTTAGTAAAAGTGCTGACCAGTGGACGGCCGCGACGTTCACATGGATTCCAATTTGGCACTGGTTATCAAGGGAATACGAAATACCCGCCATGTCAACAAAAGCACCCGTCGTCCACTGCGCCATGTACTATTCACAAGAACGGCATCTCGCAACAACGGGTCGATTAGTCGTAGCATGCAAGCGTGTAGAGTATCCCCCAAGGCGGCGACACAGAGACAAGTCGCTGTCGTGGGGCGCGAGCACTTGAAAGCACCGACGAGCGGCGAGCCGGTAAAAGTCGGTTACTCAGCATTTCGGCAAGTTCTAAAAAGGAGGTCCACAGGTATATAAAGAACTCGGTGTCAGATATCGATCCAGCGCAGCACATACTACTGCCCACCCGCATCAACATGTCTCTCTGCAGCAAGTGTGTCTCAGGTACGGGACCGCCACTAGTGCTTGTGACCGATTGATAGGTCATTGATCGATGTGATCTGACCATATACTGGCAGGCGTTCGTCACGAGGGTACCCCCGAGGGTGTGTCATAAGAAACGCACATTCGTGGCGCTCGATCTCACGTCTTCTTTGTCACAGGCAAGTTCGAGATCATCAACGACGTCAAGACCTACGTCGCAACGCCCACCGTCGACTACCCCAAGGACAAGGCCATCCTCTTTTTGCCCGACGTGTTCGGTGTCGACCTCGTCAACGCCCAGGTGTGTCATATCATATCGACACAAGTTCTGAAAGTTGACTGTGCGGGTGAATCGTTTAGTTGCTCGCGGACGACTTTGCCAGAAACGGGTTCAAGGTAGACGACATCCATTCATAACAATGGTCATCTTTTCAACCCCCACCAACTTGACAGGTCTACGTCATCGACTACCTCAACGGCGACGCGATCCCACCCGATGCGCTCAACGTGAGTTCTATCCTCGTTCACATGCCCATTTGCGAGCAATTCATCACACTGTCTTCATCCTCGTCGTGGATAGAGCGGCAAGTTTGACTTGCCCGGTTGGCTCGCCGGACACGGCCAAAAGGTCACTCGACCACCGCTCGACAAAGTCATCGCCGCCCTCAAGGAACGAGGCGTGACGCAGTTTGCTGCCACGGGTTACTGCTTCGGTGGTGAGTCGGCATATGTCGATCTCGAACGAACGCGTTGCTGAGGGACGTGACGTTCTACCTCAGGTCGCTACACCTTTGATCTCGCATTCGACAAGGTCATCAAGGTCGCTGCCGTCGCACACCCCTCTCTCCTTAATGTCCCCGGAGACCTCGAGGTTCGTCGTTCCATAATGAGTGTCATCCCATGCACCGTGATCCTCATTGTGCCCCCCCCCCCCCCCCCCCCCCCCCCCCCCCCCCCCCCCCCCCCCCCCCCCCCCGCCCCCCCCCCCCCCCCCTCCCCCCGCCCCCCCCCCCCTCGCCCGCGCCCCCCC